>SADC01001366.1:324127-629921 GCA_004194705.1 Ditylenchus dipsaci | reverse complement strand
GTAAGACATAGGTCAGTTGACACCGGAACAGTCGGTACCGGACAGTTTACTACTGTGAAACCATCTTTAGAATGCTCGAATTAGTGCAAAAATCAAACTTTTGAACCGAAAAACGTGAAAATTTTGATATAAGACGAGCACTTGGTTTTGATGGTCTAGTATACAATTCGGGTACTGCCGACTGAGTACTAATTAGATATCACTATCTAGGAACTGCAATCTATCACCAACAAGTACCACTACCTAAGTATTTCCACCTGAATACCGATACCTAGTCACTGTCTTGGTACAACCACCTGTACCACCTTCTTGGTACTACCACCTCCATTCTTCAAAGCATCCTTCTTCGGAAAGGGCGGGCTCACATCCACAATTTCACCACATTTTCGGAGCTCCTAGATATCGTAAAACTTGTACCTACATGGTCAAGTGATATAGCGGTATAATTCCATTGCGGCGCAATAATGTCGCGGGAGAATTTTGTCGCGGAGAATAATGTCCGGGAAAATAATGACCGGGAAAATTTTGTCGCGGGAAAAATTTTGTCGCGGGAGAATTTGTCGTGCTCCCCTGCAAAAATTTCTCGTATAACAATGTATCTAAAATTTTTAAAAATATTAAATCTGAATTAATATATTATTAATTACAATAATAAACAAGCCGCCCTACAGGCGCCCAATTATTTTGGAAATACATCGTTCGGGTAGCTCGGTTTAGGATAATTATAAGGATAATTTTATATTTTAGGATAATTATATCTTTATAAGTACAGTCGAACCTCTCTATAACATAAAACTCTATATAGCATAACTCAGATATCAGTTTGGTTGGTCTGATTGAAATAAAGCCAAAGTGAACCTCTTATAACATAACTTTTACCTCTATGTAACATAAAACTCCCTATAACATAATTTTTTTCTGGCTCTTGCCGAATAAAACGCCCCTCTATAATAACATAAATCTATTAAATTTCTCAAAAAATCAGTTAATTTCTCTAAAAATCAGATTTATTCAGTCTATATAAGAAATAGGTTTACATTAAGGTGGTGAGGAATCAAAAATTACCATTTTCATTCGGATCTATTGTTTTCGATGGTTGATTTTATTTTCGAGATGACTAATTTATATAACATAACCTCCATACAACATAAATTTTTGGCGGTCCCTTGAATTATGTTATATAGAGATTCGACTGTATTACCATATTTCTTACTTACAACCTTCTCTGCGCCTGATATACATGCCTTGGCACTTGTGCACTTCGGGGCCCCTAATTTTATTCACTGTGAACAGTTATGAAAGTCAAATTTTGAAAAGAAATTTGTTTCCGAAAACTAAACTTTTTAGTAAGTAAACGCTAGAAAACATTTTTTCAATGGCTTGTTCACGTTGTTAGAGTTTGGGATTTTGGTTACGTGAATATCTCTGGTCCTTGTACGGTACAAGTTGTACCTAATTGCTGACAGCAAATTCGTTCTTAGAGTGCTCGATTTGCTCACAAATGGCTTCTAAAATTCAAACTTGACTGTGTATTTTTAAATCCCCTCGAGACAAAAAGATTTAATTTAATCCGTATTTTCCTGATCCCAATTGTGGCTTCATAAAAAATGGTTATGGTTATATATTCCGCCGCATATATTCTGCCAACATATATTCCACCAGCATATATTCCGCCACGTATATTCCGCCTCGAGGATTATTTATGGACTAAAATGCACAATGTAATCTCGGCTATATAGCCGTTGAGAGTTAGAGATGCGCGCACTCACTTACCTTAGACATGATTCCGAGAAGTACTCTTGATCAAAAAATGCATATAGAGTCTGTTGTTGCCACGGCCCAGTTGAAAAACATGATAAGACAGCCAAAACATAGCAATATTCACTTTTTGAACGTCTTGCCATAAAATTGACCCCTTTTTATTGCCTTCCCCTCCCAATACAGCCCTTATCCCTTAAAAATTCAAAAGGCGACAATTTAAAATTTCCAAATTCTGACCAAAAAAAAACCATGATACCTACCCTGTGGGTCGAATTTTTTTTTCAAAAAGTGCTTTCCCAATCCTAAAAACATGTTTTCTGTCGTTCTAAGCATGTTTTATTGACTTAAGAGTGGATTAAACGTGATTCTGGGAGAAGGTCACATTGTGCACTCCGGCCGATTTATGTCTCAGGTATGTGTGTGTGCGCATCTTAACCGCCTTCTTGCCCAAAACGATGTCCTGAGTTCATTAGTGAAGATTAAAAATTAGTTTTCTCTCGCCAAATTTTTGTAGCGTACTCGAGCCGTCTAGCTGGACATCCACATAGAGAAGGGAAGACCACGTCAGTTTCTAAGGTGTTGATTAGTTCATACCAGGTTTTGCATAAGTTCAAACCAGGTTCTACCAAAATAGTTATTTTACCCACTTCAACCCCAATAATTGGATCAGGCACCTCCTGGTCGGGTGTATATCCACCTTGACCTGAAAAAGTCTAATTAAAATTATAACTAAAATTGTATAGGGAGTCGGGTTTCTTAGCATCGAATTTGAGATTTCCCCCATCCGGAGCGGAAAACCTTGGGTAGGTAGTTGGTTATCTACCCGGATGGCCTAAAAATAAAACAGTCCGAATCAAAAACAAACTACTGTTCCTGACCTAAAATTGCCTGACAAAACCAAAATTATGCCTATGTCTATAACTCTGCTTTTAACTACGTCACTCATAGCTATGTCTATGATTGGACGCCTATGAATTTTGAAACACTGCTGCAAATTCAAAATTTAACGGAAATTTTTACCTACTTTTGTTGGGTTGAGCGAATTCAAATTACTGCGAAATGCATGTGGCGGAATATATGTGGCGGGATATATGTTGGCGGAACATACTCCTACATAGCCCCCTAACCCCAAGCCTAAAGGCTAAGCCTATACCTGGGCGTAGGATTGGAATCCCATGGGATTCCCGGGATTGGAATCCCAGAAATTTTGGAAATCCCAATCCAAAATCCCAAAGTTTGATAGTCCGAAATCCAAAATCCCCGGTTCACATTTCGAAAATCCCAAAATTATCCTAAAAACCCCGAAAATCCCCTAATAAATTTTTTTAGTCTTGAAACTAATTTTTTTTATTTCACATGACTTTTGTGTGTTTTTTTGAAACAACAACAAAAAAGGGCCAGCTCGATCCGAACACTGCAGAAAAGCTAATATTTTTGAACAAAGCTCTCGATTATGCTAACTTCTCGTATTGATTGTTTTTGTTGTTTGAAATTAATTAAAATCGTTGGATAGCTATAAACTGTTTGAATTTGAAAAAAATCCCAAATCAACTGGGACTCCCAGAATTTGGAAATCCCAATCCAAAATCCTAAAATTTAAAATAATCTAGAAAATCCCAATCCCAAATCCCGAAATTTAAAATAATTTCAAAAATCCCAATCCAAAATCCCAAAATTTAAAATAATTTCAAAAATCCCAATACCAAAAAAAACAAGAACGCCCAAGTATAACTAAGCCTAAACTTAGCTAAGCCTAAACTTAGAATATATAACCATAAAAATGGGTATATCCCCTATTACAATTCACTTTTTCCAGCCGCTTTGATTTTTAAACGAAAGCTGACATCTCGGAAAACACATGGTTAAAAACTTGCTTGAAAAAGCTCTGAGAAATGAATCACTTGACAGGGAAAAAGGCATTTGAACATTTGTCCCACATGTGAACAGTGCGAATTTAAAGATTAAACGAACACAAAAAAAATCTGCGAGGTCATATTTGCGGTGTCAGCATGACTGGCCGTCCGACGATAATTCACAAGACGCGACACGAGCACTGAGTATTTATTTACGGATAACTCTCGACGCACAACACATGCGATGAATGTATATAGTAACAAGGAGGAAGAAAATAGAATACTGATGCACTGACTGAATTTGCTTTGCCCGAAATGAATTTACCTAGAGCCCAATAGGCAGAAATAACTGGTTTTTTGAAGGTTGACTGAAGGGGGGTAAACTTTTTTGCGAAAATTCGATTGAACGCATCAGATTTTCAGTCAGATGGGCTATATCGCCCAGAATTCCACACTAATCCACCCTGAACCACTCAAAACCACCGTGAACCTGGAATTTTGAGCGATTAAGCCTATCGGACCCGAAATCTGATCCGCTCCATCGAATTTTCGCAAAAAGTTTACCCCCCCCCCCTTTAGTAAACCCCCAAAAAACCAGTAATTTTTGCCTTTAGGCCACTCTGGATGTGGTTCTGAGCGATTCTAAGGAGTGATGTAGAGGTTGCTGGTTCGAATATTTGAAAATTCCGCTAATTGGACACACGAAAATTGAGTGCAAGTGAGAGTGAGAGTGAAAGTGAGAGTAAAAATAAGTGTCCGCTAATTGGACACACACTGAAAGTGAGAGTGAGAGGTAAGAGTGTGAGTGAGAGTAAAAGGAAAATCCGCTAATTGGACACGAGGCTTTATACTGGTAAATATTACTGGCTCAGATTCTCGTTGAGTGTAGCTTTCGAACAAGCCATCACTCGGCTATAAAACATCAGAAATTCGGTAACCACAATTCATTTTTTGATCAAAAAATTTAAACCACCTGCGACTCGCTACAAATTGTGACTCGCTGCTGCGACTCGCTACAATTGCGACTCGCTACAGATTGAATTTTCTATTGTTATGTGGGTACAGATTGTTGTACCAGGCCAATTGTTGGCCGCTTCGCGGCCAAGACCAGCACACTCTACATTGCAAGGGATAGGGGAACATGTAGTACATGTTTTGGGTGAAATGGACAAAAAAGTTAAAGTGTAGCGAGTCGCCAAAAGTGTAGCGAGTCACAATTGTAGCGAGTCGAAGTTTTACCAAAAATTTAAACGATTATGGAGTTGTTAAACGCGAAATGATTTGCCGCGAGTCGCTGCCTGCGACCAAATTCTCTCATATTACTCAGAAACCAAACCGAAGACTCGATAGTGGAATAAATTTGCTGCATTTTGGTACCAAGGCACTTTGCAAAAAATGCAAATTTTGAGTGTTTCATCATGCAAAAGTTAGATGAAAAACTCAAAACGGTAAAATATCGATTACCGACGGTCAATGAATTTTTTTTTGAAATTTTTGATCAAAATCGTCAATTTTCAGGACAAAAGTTTCTGGAAAGTGACCCTAATACCAAAATCTCATCCTGAATCTGAATCCGTTGAGATCAGATCAAAATAATTTTTATGGGCTGATATATAGCTATTTTGAGTAGATAGACCAGGAATTTGGCACCATTTACCTATTTTAGTAGATATCTCAGTCTATAAAAATATTTCGATCTGATCTCAACGGATTCGGATTCAGGATGAGATTTTGGTATTAGGGTCACTTTCCAGAAACTTTTGCCCTAAAAATTGATGATTTTGATCAAGAATTTTGAAAAAAAAATTCATTGACCGTCGGTAATCGATAGCCGTCCCTCAAAACATCCTATTTTTACTCGGAAAAATGCAAGTTGTTTGCTTTAATTGGTCTCTAGTTTCCGAATTTCTGATTTCACAGAAATCGGTCTGACTTTTCTTGTACAGTCAAACCTTGCTATAGTGGCACCCCGCTATACAGTCGAGTCTCGATTTAACGTACCCCCGATATAACGTACCCCTCGATTTAACGTACCCCTAGGGTCGGTCCCCAGGGGTACGTTAAATCGAGACTCGACTGTAGTGGCACTCCCACTATAGTGGCACCCTGGGACCGATTTGGTTGGTTTTGCCTTAAATAAAGCAAAATGACATGATGTCATTGACATCCCACTATAGTGGCACCTCGATATAGTGGCACTTCCACTATAGTGGCACTTTATTTAGTCCCGAGTAGTTAGATTATGGTTAGTTAAAACAGCATTTTGGTTTTAAAAAACCGTGTTCAGAACACAGATTAGCCACAATGATTTTGTTTTTACTTTTAGCTAACTCCAACATTTTGGATTCTGGAGGTGGATACCGACGGGGTGCCCCTACCCACTGTAAGCTCAATGGTCTTAAAATATGATTCTTATTTAAAGGGAAACAATAAAGGATGAGAAAACATAAAAGACAAAACAATATTACACTAGACACCAGAAAAAAGATAAATGTCAGTAGGGTGGAGTCGAACCAGTGAAAGTGCGGGTTATCTATGGGGTGCAGAAAATACGTCGTAATTTAGGGTACATTAAAAACTTGGTATTTGAGATTCAATTGACCTGTTTTAGTAAGACCCTCGATATAGTGGCACTTGCAAACTGTTTCGGTCCAGCACCCTTCGCTATAGTGGCACCCCAATATAATGGCACCTCGCTATAGTGGCACCCTGCGGACGGTCCCAGGGGGTGCCACTATAGCGAGGTTTGACTGTAGCTGAATGTGCGGATTAATTGAAGTCTCATGATCTGAATGCCGTATCTAACGTCTATAATTTAGCGATATTGATGACTCTGGGCAAAAAGCGAGCACTGGATAAGCTGCATGCTGATAATCGATTCTATAAAGCTCAAACTATAAAAGGTTCGTATTAATTTGGCTTTCTTTAATGTACTCTTTTTTGATAGTGGAACAGCCGAGTGGCAGCAGCAGCAACAAAGGTAAAGTCTCATTTTCATGATTTTTTCAAGCACTATTTCTTTTTTCTAGTCGTAAGAAAATCGTTACCGTACCATTTTGAAAGACCGGTGGATCAGAAGCCATTGACCGATTTCTTCCAATATTATTCAAGTCCAAGTCAAGCAAGTCTTGAGGTGATCCAAATCGATGATGATGATGATGTCGGAGCAGCTCCAGCAGTTGGGAATTGTAGAGTAGACGGTTTCACTCAAACCGATCCTGATGAGTCAAATGAGCCGCTTTCTTTCTATCAAAACACGGTTAGTCATCTTTTCTACCATTTTCGGTGATATTTTTACGTATACAATCCAGACTTCTGAAAACAGTTCTCTGGTTCTTCATGGTGATGCTTCGACCGGCATGCAAATCGATCCAATTGAAGAAGAACAAGATTGTTTGAGTCGCTCCTCCAGTGCATCGGTACTAGTGATACATGATAATCCGACGAAACAGACTTATGAAGTTGACAAAATACTTCACCTCATTGAAACGGTTAGCTGCTTTGCTTAAAGTCAAACTTTCCTTTGGCATCCAAAATATTCAGGCAGATGGGATCCGTTTTTAAGGTCAAAAATTGTGGAAAGCATTTTATCCCTATGATTTGTCTACCGTGGAGAGTTTTAAATCTATGACTGATTGCGAGAAGCTTGTATGTTAATCTGATACCTTATTTATAGTTTAAAATATTTTAAGCAGATTGAGGACTTCTACGAGCGCCGCGAACTCCAGGTATCTCCTGTTGTCTTTTTTCACTACATATTTTAACCTGTTTGACACATTCATGTAATAAAATCAATTTGAGAATGTGATAGCAAAGGGTTGCATCGGTCCAGCATGCCATTCTTCTACGATTTATCGCAGAGTCCTGGGTTCTATCGCTTCCACGAACATGAGGACACATTGAACAGAGTAATTGTTTTTCGTATGTTACTCTCTGTCTCCATTTACTAATTTAGATTGCTGGATCTTACCGTCAAGCAAAAATTTACATCGAAAACTGGGTGGACAAGAAGTACGAGAATGTGTTCCCAAGAGATTTCCAGGTATGCAGACAAATATCTTTAGCTTAATTATGGTCATACTGCTTTAGTTCATCGTTAATAATGTGAGTTAATAATTAAGTAAATTGCCAATCATGTTTTGCGCACTATGTTAAATTACCTCGTCTTGTATTATAGATACTGTCCAAAGAAGTTCATGATGCTGTCCTTAAATCTCATGATAGGGTCAACTTTTTCTGCCTGTGTACGATCACTACTTTATTTTCACGTATTTCAGTTCGTCACCAAGAATCGAACTGCAGCGGTCAGAAATCGTGGTATAACTTCTTAATTCAATTATTTGTTAAGGCATGCAAATGTGACAAAGATGAGGGCTGTAAGGGTTCGAAGTGTTGCCCTCAGGTTTGCTCTTCTCCGTAGTCTTAATAATGCATTTTACTATTTCAGATAATGGAACAAAACCTGCCTACACTAGTGATGGCCGAATTCGAGATGATTTTCCTGCAGATGAAGGCATCATAGAATGCAGGTGGGCTTTGAGTGTATATCTACCGTTTTCTACCATTTTGGAGTTGCAGCACCGACTGTCCGTGTGGTCGTAGTTGTGAGTTTTTCCCATTTTTCCGTTACTGCTATTATAGTCACTTTTCTCAGGTCCTATGCGTTTGGTTCAAAGAGGCAGGCAGTTCCCCATAGTCATCTTTCGAACAGTAAAAAAAGGCTGGAGTGTGAGAACGGCTGTGAACATCCCAAGAATTCTTTTGTCATGGAGTACTGTGGAAAGGTAGACATCACCACATGCTTGCGGATGTCAACTTGAGTTTTATTTAGGTGATGACTATGAAGGCGGCTAAATCCCGCTCGGTACTAATTGGTTGTACAATTATAATTCACATGGTAAAATCTAGGTAAGGTATCTCTACAACATGGATGGAGTGACCAAGGAAAAGTGCTTATTCGTGAGTTTTTGTTCAAAATTTGAAGTGAAACTAAACTTATAATTTTTTGAGTCAGCCTGACTCATGTATTTATAAAACTTTTCCTGTAAAAATAGTTATATCGCGGTGAGGGTTTTCGGTCAACCGCGCGATTGACTCTGTGAGTTGGTTTGAAAACATGGTGGACATTAGTCATGTGCTACTATTGAATTTGTGGAATCTTTGTTATGTCAAATTCATACCTCCAAGGAGCCTCGGGGCGTTTAGTCTTTATTTTGTAAGTATAAGATTCGTATCTTCAGGTCATCGACGCCTTTCACCATGGAAATGAAGCCAGATTTGCAAACCATTCCTGTGATCCAAATATGGTACAGCTTTTTCTTGTTTAAAGATCTTACCTTTTATTTTCTCCTCTCTTTAGAAAGTGCAGTTCGTGTTTGTGGAGAGGTTTGGTCCAAGCTACCATAGAATTGCATTTTTTGCCAACAGGTCTTTTTTATTATTTCTTACTTTCTGCAGCTAATATTATGATGGCTAGTTTTTAGGGGTATCGAAAAGGTATTTCTTGTATTATTTTTTTTAAATTTTTTTATAGGGTGCCAAGATCGAATATGCTCTTTTTAGGTGAAGAACTCACGTTCGACTATTATGGAGGTAGCCTGGTTCATTTTAGCGAAGACACATAAATACTGATCTATTTTTAGGGATGGAAGACAAGGAATATAACCTTTTGTGCAAGGGCCGCGGCAAAAAATCCTGCCTGTAAGTATCGAAGTTTCAAATTCTTATGTCCAAGTTCAATCTTTATTATTTTCAGTTGCGAATCCGAGAATTGCCGTGGTTATCTCATTTGAATTTTATCATAATCGTTTGTTGTTTTGGCTCAAAATTTTGAATTTCAATTGTATGTTTGGTGTAAGAAAGAGTAAAAGTTTTGTTGGTGCTGTATTATGGTAAGTGGAACGATAATTGTGTAGAAATGATGTATTTGCAAGTGTAAGTATCTATTAAATGTGCAGTTCCGGGGTAAGTCTGCATAATGACTATCGCGGTAGTATGCCAGCTTGCCAATATGATTGTGCGCCAATGTGATACGGCGCCAATGTGACGCTGCGCCAATATGATGCTGCACCAAATTGAATTAGGCGCCAATTAAGTTGGCGTCATTTTGTTGTTTGTGCCAAATGATTTGGCGCAGTTTTCCTATTGGCGACAATCAGCTCTGAGCCATTTTGCTATTATACCATTTGATCAGGCTACAACTATTCCGTTTTGCGAGGCTGCGCCAGTGGTGGGTCAGGTCGAAATGATTTCCTGACATCCTCAGGGTTCAATCACCCGAAAAAAAATTTCTCTAATCTCAGAATAAAATATTTTTCCTAACCCAAAATTTCATGGCGTAACCGGTTTGTTAGGACCAAAATTTCGATTTTGCCCACCGGAATCCCGAAATCCAAGGTAGATACCTTCTGGCCAGGTGGATATCAATCCATATGACCTGGAATTTTTCTTGTGGAATTTGAAAACGAGTCATTATATCATATGTGAAATTGTGTGACAAATCGAATTTGATACGACGAAAACTACGAATTCACCCACCGAACCCGAGATTTGGGATGGGTACCCCTGGTCCAGGTGGATGTCCACCTGGATGACCTAAAAAATTAATTTTTGTTTGAATCAAAAGCAATACATTCTATCATATGTAAAACCGTGTGGTGAAACCTGTTTGACAGGACTAAAAATGCGATTTTACCTACCCGAACACTGAAACCTCGTGTCGGCAACCCTCGTGACAGGTGGATATTCACTTTGATGCTGTCTTCTCTGCAATCAGACGTTTATAATGAACGTATTAATAATTTCCAAAAGAGTCGAGAGTCATTGTCTTCAGCGATAGTGGTAGTATGCCAGCTTGCCAATATGATTGTGCGCCAATGCGATCCGGCGCCAAAATCTTGTTAGCGCCAATATAATGCTGCGCCAATCGCTATTGGCGCCATTTGAGTTGGTGTCATTTTGTTGTTTGCGCCAAATGATTTAGCGCCATTTTGTTGTTTGTGACAAATGATTTGTCGCCATTTTCGACTTATAAGCTTCTGATAAAAAAAATTTTCGCATGTAAAATAAAAAAATACGCCGTTGCCTCATAAAATTTTCGCCGCCGGCTCCGACACGCTTCATATTTTTCGCCGCCGGCGCTCTAACTTGCCCAATTTAACCCGGCGGCGCGCCGGCGTGCGTGCAGGTATGATTGGGGCTAAAAAAACATTCGGGATAGAGATTACGAAAAAAAATTCTGGATCTCGATAAATTCGGGATCCCGATCAAAATTTCGGATTCGCCGGTCTGTCCAGTCCATGAGTAATCAACCATGGTCTTTCGGACGAGAATTCAAGTGGTTGGGCCATAGTACGCAAAACCTATAAAATGACAATTTTCTGACAATTTTTCTGGCGTTTTGAACATATAAAATTTACTTGTAAATTTTATAGGTATTTTTATAGGTTTTTGTAGGTGTTTTATAGGTTTTTGTAGGTTTCGTTGCTTCATTATATTTTCTCTGTTTTACTCTATTTTTTTCTCGTTTCTTAACCTTTTATCGGCTGACAGTGATAACAGTGCATTGTGTGATGTCCTAAGTTATAGAAATTTAATCAACAAATCTTCACTACGATGAACAACGATGAACGAATCGTTAATAATTTTTCTTAACATAATCAGGTTTGCTATGCTCTTTGGTTCCAGTTTGTTTCTTGTGTAATCGTTGATAGTTGACCGAAGCTCTTTGAATGCCCGTTCACTGGCAGAACTATTCACTTGCATGGCTAAAATTAACGGAACCAAGGGAGCGAGGAGCGAGAACATAATAAAATAACATCATAAAGCCTTTTGTAGTGGGACCTTAGTTAAATCCAGGCACTTTACTGTCCTCCGGGCCCGTCCCGTCCGGACAGTCTAACAGTTGGCCAATCAAGTCTGAACGGTACTTTTTAAACATGAGCTACCTTGTTCTTATGCGAAAAACAGATCGACCGTCTTGTCCGTCCGTTTTGGTAGTCGACCCACAGCCACCGTCCGAAAAAATTTTTTTTTCGAAAAACGACAATTTTTAGGACGGTGGCGGCCGGTCGATTGAAAAAGGTGGACAGGCATGGACGGTCACTGTGCTTTTGGCATTAGAACATGTTAGTTTATGTTCTAGAAAGAAGACCGTCCATATTTGCTAACCCAATTGCTAGACCGTCCGGACGGGACGGCCGCGGCCCGTCTTCGTCGGACGGGCGCCCCACTATGATGTTTACTAGGATCAAATTGGACCGAAAAAGATAAAAATCAATAAATATAAAGAAAAGCATGGATAGTTACGTTAGAGCGTCTATCTTTTACATAGTTTTCGCCCTCTTCATAGCTGTTCGTCCTGCTCAATTCTCCCTGCTCGCCAATATCACTCATCATGAATGGATAAATGCTTAACATAACTACGATATAACGTGACTTTAGATGTAAAATTATGAGTAAAATAGTGAAGATATAATGAAACAACAAAACCTACAAAACCTATAAACACCTATAAAAAACCTATAAAATACCTATAAAATTTACAAGTAAATTTTATATGTTCAAAACGCCAGAAAAATTGTCAGAAAATTGTCATTTTATAGGTTTGCGTACTATGGTTGGGGCTTAGTTTCGTAATTTTTTCGAAAAATTTCAAGAAATTTTTTAGAAAATAAAAATATCACATGATAGTACAAAAAAACTGCATCAGATACAATGGTTAGATTACATGTGAGACTGTGTTCTCCCTCTTTTGAGAAGTTTGTAGAAGTATGTTGGAAACTTCGTCGTACATGGCAGTTTCTAGTTTATGCCGTTTCTAGAATAGTAATCACGGTCTTGATTCAGATCTAACCATTGTATCTGATGCAGTTTTTTGTACTATCATGTGATATTTTTATTTTCTAAAAAATTTCTTGAAATTTTTCGAAAAAATTACGAAACTAAGCCCAACCACTTGAATTCTCGTCCGAAAGACCATGGTTTTCTGTAGGGTTTTGGAGTCAAATTGTTTTGCCGTGAATTTTGTTATATTCGCTTGTTTTCGTGTGAGCCTTTGCACTAGTTCTGTTGCATTTTTCACGCTGATCACTTTGCTATATATATGCTCTCAATTTTCTTTAGAAAATTATCCAAGAATATGCCAAACCAGGTATCCTTCAAATTTCAATTTTAGGGAAACTGCTGGTCTCACCTCTTCTTCTGCAATTTCTGAAAGCTTTTGCGTAATTTTGTGCTGACTTTTTGCCTATCTTGAAGCTCTTGAATTTCTCCACAAGTGTTGACCACGTATTGAGAAGTTAAACGCAACCATGACATGTCTAGGACCATTTCATGATTAAAATAGAGGTTTTCGAAAACTGGCTTGTAATGAGAAAAACCAAAATGCTCTGGTAGATTGAAATCACTCAGATACAAGTTTGCGCGCAATGGATAACCCTGATTACGCCCTCCATTTTGGTATATCATACATCTGAGTGCTGCTTCAATTTGAGCGAGTACCACCGATATTTTTCTCAAATTCCAGGTGGTCAGGAGTAGCTAAAAGTTACCTATTTTCAGAAACTGTTTTACCCGTTCCACTCACACCTTTTCACGAAATTTTTGCGCCATCGTGCTCAGCGTGAAAAATTAGGCTTATACACCCGAAAGTTACAGTCGGCCTTTCGCGTGTTAAGCACGTTTAAGATACTATAGCGTTGAAATAACACCATTTTGGCCATTTTGGGACACTTCATAATTGAGTACTTTAGCCAGTTTTGCTTCATACCCCTCTAGTAGTTTAGGCCCTGGTTTATAGATAGCCTCTTGAAAGTTAACGTCTGAACCTAAGCGGAAATACTCGTATTTTTTTATTTTACATGCGAAAATTTTTTTTATCAGAAGCTTAGTCTATGCCTTTACAAAATTTTGAAAAAGCACCAAGAAAACAGTTGTGAACGGGAACACCGTGTATTTTGCCTGATTACTCATGGACTGGACAGACCGGCGAATCCCGAAATTTTGATCGGGATCCCGAATTTATCGAGATCCAGAATTTTTTTTCGTAATCTCTATCCCGAATGTTTTTTAGCCCCAATCATACCTGCACGCACGCCGGCGCGCCGCCGGGTTAAATTGGGCAAGTTAGAGCGCCGGCGGCGAAAAATATGAAGCGTGTCGGAGCCGGCGGCGAAAATTTTATGAGGCAACGGCGTATTTTTTTATTTTACATGCGAAAATTTTTTTATCAGAAGCTTATAAGTCAAAAATGGCGACAAATCATTTGTCAAAACAACAAAATGGCGCTAAATCATTTGGCGCAAACAACAAAATGACACCAACTCAAATGGCGCCAATAGCGATTGGCGCAGCATTATATTGGCGCTAACAAGATTTTGGCGCCGGATCGCATTGGCGCACAATCATATTGGCAAGCTGGCATACTACCACTATCGCTGAAGACAATGACTCTCGACTCTTTTTGAAATTATTAATACGTTCATTATAAACGTCTGATTGCAGAGAAGACAGCATCAAAGTGAATATCCACCTGTCACGAGGGTTGCCGACACGAGGTTTCAGTGTTCGGGTAGGTAAAATCGCATTTTTAGTCCTGTCAAACAGGTTTCACCACACGGTTTTACATATGATAGAATGTATTGCTTTTGATTCAAACAAAAATTAATTTTTTAGGTCATCCAGGTGGACATCCACCTGGACCAGGGGTACCCATCCCAAATCTCGGGTTCGGTGGGTGAATTCGTAGTTTTCGTCGTATCAAATTCGATTTGTCACACAATTTCACATATGATATAATGACTCGTTTTCAAATTCCACAAGAAAAAATTCCAGGTCATATGGATTGATATCCACCTGGCCAGAAGGTATCTACCTTGGATTTCGGGATTCCGGTGGGCAAAATCGAAATTTTGGTCCTAACAAACCGGTTACGCCATGAAATTTTGGGTTAGGAAAAATATTTTATTCTGAGATTAGAGAAAAATTTTTTCGGGTGATTGAACCCTGAGGATGTCAGGAAATCATTTCGACCTGACCCACCACTGGCGCAGCCTCGCAAAACGGAATAGTTGTAGCCTGATCAAATGGTATAATAGCAAAATGGCTCAGAGCTGATTGTCGCCAATAGGAAAACTGCGCCAAATCATTTGGCACAAACAACAAAATGACGCCAACTTAATTGGCGCCTAATTCAATTTGGTGCAGCATCATATTGGCGCAGCGTCACATTGGCGCCGTATCACATTGGCGCACAATCATATTGGCAAGCTGGCATACTACCGCGATAGTCATTATGCAGACTTACCCCGGAACTGCACATTTAATAGATACTTACACTTGCAAATACATCATTTCTACACAATTATCGTTCCACTTACCATAATACAGCACCAACAAAACTTTTACTCTTTCTTACACCAAACATACAATTGAAATTCAAAATTTTGAGCCAAAACAACAAACGATTATGATAAAATTCAAATGAGATAACCACGGCAATTCTCGGATTCGCAACTGAAAATAATAAAGATTGACCTTGGACATAAGAATTTGAAACTTCGATACTTACAGGCAGGATTTTTTGCCGCGGCCCTTGCACAAAGGTTATATTCCTTGTCTTCCATCCCTAAAAATAGATCAGTATTTATGTGTCTTCGCTAAAATGAACCAGGCTACCTCCATAATAGTCGAACGTGAGTTCTTCACCTAAAAAGAGCATATTCGATCTTGGCACCCTATAAAAAAATTAAAGAAAAATAATACAAGAAATACCTTTTTCGATATCCCTAAAAACTAGCCATCATAATATTAGCTGCAGAAAGTAAGAAATAATAAAAAAAGACCTGTTGGCAAAAAATGCAATTCTATGGTAGCTTGGACCAAACCTCTCCACAAACACGAACTGCACTTTCTAAAGAGAGGAGAAAATAAAAGGTAAGATCTTTAAACAAGAAAAAGCAGTACCATATTTGGATCACAGGAATGGTTTGCAAATCTGGCTTCATTTCCATGGTGAAAGGCGTCGATGACCTGAAGATACGAATCTTATACTTACAAAATAAAGACTAAACGCCCGAGGCTCCTTGGAGGTATGAATTTGACATAACAAAGATTCCACAAATTCAATAGTAGCACATGACTAATGTCCACCATGTTTTCAAACCAACTCACAGAGTCAATCGCGCGGTTGACCGAAAACCCTCACCGCGATATAACTATTTTTACAGGAAAAGTTTTATAAATACATGAGTCAGGCTGACTCAAAAAATTATAAGTTTAGTTTCACTTCAAATTTTGAACAAAAACTCACGAATAAGCACTTTTCCTTGGTCACTCCATCCATGTTGTAGAGATACCTTACCTAGATTTTACCATGTGAATTAGAAATTGTACAACCAATTAGTACCGAGCGGGATTTAGCCGCCTTCATAGTCATCACCTAAATAAAACTCAAGTTGACATCCGCAAGCATGTGGTGATGTCTACCTTTCCACAGTACTCCATGACAAAAGAATTCTTGGGATGTTCACAGCCGTTCTCACACTCCAGCCTTTTTTTACTGTTCGAAAGATGACTATGGGGAACTGCCTGCCTCTTTGAACCAAACGCATAGGACCTGAGAAAAGTGACTATAATAGCAGTAACGGAAAAATGGGAAAAACTCACAACTACGACCACACGGACAGTCGGTGCTGCAACTCCAAAATGGTAGAAAACGGTAGATATACACTCAAAGCCCACCTGCATTCTATGATGCCTTCATCTGCAGGAAAATCATCTCGAATTCGGCCATCACTAGTGTAGGCAGGTTTTGTTCCCATTATCTGAAATAGTAAAATGCATTATTAAGACTACGGAGAACAAACTTGGACAATGACATGTTTGGACAGCAGACCCTAGGACAATCGACTCCAGGAGAATGGCTTTTTGGAAAAGCCAAGAAGGGCCTTTTCCTGGAATTATTACTTTCCTACAAATTAATGTCCTGAGCTGGCCTGCCGAAAAAGCCCTTAACAAACGTAGAAGCAGGTCTGAAGCATACCGCAATCAAACAGCTAAATAAAATGGTCTGAGTACAAAGCATAAAAAGTCCCATGGGGACAGAGTGCGAGTGAGAGTGCAAATAAAACTCGCAGTCCACATTTGGACCGCGAGTGACAATTTTCTCGTCACTTTAGAGTGAAGTCTGCTTCGAAGTCTATACTTCACTTTACATCTCACTCATCGGGGACAGAGTGCAAGTGAGAGTGAGAAGAAGAGTGCGAGTGAGAGTGAGCGTTTTTTCATTTTGCATTGGGGACAGAGTGCGAGTGAGAGTGAATGTGAGAGTGAGAATGAAAGGGTGTACCCAATGTGCGAGTGAAAGTGAGAGTGAAAAGGCTGCATCGGGGACGCGCCTTTAGTTAAAGTACCATAGCCGTCGCCGACAACGAGAATTTCGAATGTTTAAATTCGCGCGGAACAGTTATCTTTCGTTTTTAATTGTGCTCTTTTGAGTCATTCGAAACAAGTCAAAGAGTACAGTGCGAAACGAAAGAGAACTGTCTCGCGCGAATTCAAACATTTGAAATTCTCGTTGTCGGCGACGGATATGGTCCTTTAAAGGACCTGACCTCTTCATAGTCATGGCAATTTGTAATTTTTGAATTGGCGGGGGATCATTTATTTTTTCCGTAATTATTTTTTTGAAATGCGAAAATATTTTTTTATTAAAAGCTGCGTGATGTGAGTTTTTTTTTTGGTTCTTGTTGAAATTTCTTGTTGTCTAGGTGATCCGGAATCTCTACCTAGGTCCAGAGTGAGCTGCGTGCCGTTGTATTAGATAAGTTTTTATTTCTTTACCATCGCCGTCTCTTGCTTTTCTCGTTTAGTTTTCAGGTGGGGTTGCTGGCTCAAGTCGAATAGCTTTGGTGGACTGTTTTGAAGTGTGCCGTCTGTTGTAATTGATTCCTACGCATTCATTCTACAGTTTCAATACTCATATTCATCAAAAGATCTGTCAAATAAGTTGTGTCATTTTCCACATAACATTCTAGATACTCTGGGTTTGTTTCCTCGCCACTTTCCTGTATGTCTAATACGTCAAAAAAATCTAGCTGAGTTTCAAGAATTTTAATCGTTGCATGTTCGCATTCCTTTAGCGCTTTTCTCCCGATAAGACAGAGGGAACAATAAAATTTGGCATTGATGTTCGTCGATTTTTGGAAAAAACGGAGTGTTGTAATCTTGCCACTACAATCGAAGCAGCGCTCTAAAGCATCTCCAACTGTTTTTTCTCGACAAGGAAGTACTCTGGATTATACAGGATTATAATTTTCATCCTCAGTAGAATCAGACAGGCCATCACAATCAAGCTGGACTTTGCTCCTATCGGAAAAAAAACTCACATCTAAAATAGAGGCACACCTCAAATAGGATACAAAATATTTTGGAAACAATCGATTAGGAAACAAATTGATTAGGAAACACATTCAAATGAGAACAAATGGATCAGTTCCGTGTGGATCAATTCGCTTAACACCCGTAAATGGATATCCACCTGATCAGGAGGCGCACATGCCGGCTTTTGGGTCTGGGTAGGTGAAATCGGGATTTTGGTCCTAACAAACCCGATTCACCACACGATTTTACATTTGATAGCGTGGTTTGTTTTCGATTTTTTTAATTTTCAGGTCATCCAGGTGGATATCCATTTGGACCAGGGGTGACTACCCTTGATTTTGGGTTCGAGTTGGTAAACTCAAACTTTTGGTCTTATCAAACCCTACGATTTTACATATGATAATATCGTTGTTTTCAATTAAAATTTTTTTTAATTTTCAGGTCATCCAGGTGGATATCCACCTGGCCAGATGGTACCCACTCAAGATTTTGGGGCTCGGGTGGGTAGATAGACTTTTGGTCTTATAAAACCTAATTTCCCAGACAATATAGGCAGGCAAATAGATCCAGATAGGCAAAATGTTTTGAATTCTAAAAATTTTTGATTTTTCAAGTCATCGAGGCGGATATTTACTCTTGAGGGGATAGGGATGATAACCATGTCAGACTTTTGAAATACCATGGCCTCCCTTGAAGACAAAAATTACCTGAAAAATATACTCCAAATAAAACTCACCCGTGAAATAACCCGGTTATGACAGGAGGTGGGTATTAATGAAGGTTACTTGGGGCGGCTGTGTACTGTCTTTCGAGCCCCAAATAGAAAAAGGAAAGCAAAATGCAAAATCAATTTTTTCCTGAACTGATTTTGCTCACTTAATTTAATTTAGAAATATTTTTTTCCAAAACAATTCGTGCCAGAACAAATTGTTCTCATTTGAATTTGTTTCCTAAGGCTAAAATTCATTTGCGCCCTCAAATGCTCATTTACGCCCTCAAATTAATTATTACGCCCTCAAATTTGAAAATTGATCAAAATGCTTATTTCCGCCCTCAAATTACTCATTTACGCCTCAAATGCTCATTTACGCCCTCAAATTTATATTACGCCCTCAAATCGATCAAATTGGGTGGGAATTCCCTATTTTAGATGGCAATATTTCAGAACTCGAATGTCTGACTGTGTTTAGACTTTCCAAAGCGGTATCTTCAGTTCCCCTGAGCCATTCTGTAGGAGAACGCATGAGGAGCTCACTCGAGCGACCCTGGGAACCGAAAAAATTTGCACTATATCAAGGTTCGCACTAAATCGGGGTTCCACTTTCGAGACTTTCAAAGACTTTTGACCAAGTCCATCGAACTCGAGGTCGCACTAAATCGGGGTTTGACTGTACCAGAGAGAGAGAGGTAAGTTTTCTCAGGCGGAGGTGCACTGGTGATGGTACCTAGGTGAAGTACCTATGTGGGTACCAAGTGGTCGTCCATTTGTATCAAAAAAATTTTTAACATTTTTCATGTTCCAAAACCTGTTTTCTAGATTGATTCGGGAATGCTGAAGATGGTTTGACGGTGGTAAAATCCCGTGTTCTCAATTATTTTTTGAGTGTTGTGAAATAATTGATTTTGGTGAAATCAATTATTGCCCAAAACTCAAAAATACTCGAGAAAACGGGATCTTACTATTATCAAAACATCTTCAGCATGCCCGAATTAGTCCAGAAAACAGGTTTTGGAACATGAACAATGTAAAAAATTTATGATATAAGTGGACGATCGGCTGGTTTCGCTGGTTGAGACTAAAAAATTTGAATTCCCGCAAAATTTTGGCTAAAAAAGCATTTGGTCGATTTGAGGGCGTAAAAAGAAGTTGAGGGCGTAAATGAGAAATTTGAGGGCGTAAATGAGTAATTTGAGGGCAGAAATAAGCATTTTGATCGATTTTCAAATTTGAGGGCGTAAATGAGCATTTTGAGGGCGCAAACCACTTATAGCCGTTTCCTAATCAATTTGTTTCCTAATCGATTGTTTCCAAAATAATTTGTATCCTATTCGAGGTGTGCCAGAATAGACACGCAACTTTAATAAAAAAATATTTTCATTTCAAAAAATAATTACGGAAAAAATATATGATTCCGCGCCAATTCAAAAATTACAAATTGCCATGACTAGGAAGAGGTCAGGTCCTTTGATAACAAAGATAACTGTAAAAAACTTTTCATTTGGGACAGGAAATTCATTAAATTTTATAAAAGACAGGAAACTTATCCGGCAATTCTGATATGTAGACGTATCAAAATAAGAAAAAATACTACACCTTAATGGACCATTGCCACGCGTTTTTAATTGTCCTCCGCCTTTTCGGAATTCGACGCTAAAATTTTACCTATAAAAACAGGTCGGAAATAGCCACCCATAGTTATCATCGGTTCAGTTCCGATTGAAAGTACAGGGTGTCTCAAAATTGGCTGTATTGGTTTTCGACGTTATCTTTTTCAAAAAGCGCCAGTTTCAAAAATTTCCGTTTCGGTTTTTTCCGTTTTCGGTTCTTTCCGTTTTCGGGTGATAAAAGTTGAACTTTTACCGCTTTGGGACAATTTTTTGGAGATTTTCGGTTTTCAATAATTTTTTTGAAAATTTTCTATTTTCTGAAAAATTAACTTGGAATTTTCTGTTTTCGTAAAAATTAGTTTGAAAATTTTCTAACATCGGAGATTTCTGTCTTTACTCATCTTTTCACAATAACCTTGCTTATTGCGACCACATATATACTTCTTTTTTTAGCAATCATATTGCTAACTTTTGTGATTGCTGTCCTGGTCAGTGTTTCAAGTGCTTAAAGTGACAAAGAACATGTTCTTAAATACCCGCCTAGGTAGCTATTTTTCTCTTTTTATTATAAAGCTGGATCATATTTATACAGCTAGATTACTTAAAGAACCATGATCACTGGGTCTTGGATCGCCCGAATCAGCGGATCATTTGTTTTATTTTTTTTTAATTTTATTCTCGTCATAAGCCCTATGAAAATTGAGAAAAACATTATAAAATCAAAGAGATTTATTTCCAAACCGTTTAACATCATGAACCAAGACGAAGCAACAATAATAATCAACAACAACAAATAATAGACCAGGACACGGCAAATTGGTATAACAGGGGATTATTGAATTCGCCTTCTCACTTGATTCACATCACCACTGGCTGACGGCTGAGGCACTCTTCTTTGGCGTCGAATAGCACGTACCTACGATATTCAACTGAGGCAACATCGCTAAACACAAAAAAATTAAGTTCACTGCAAAAAATATTTACGTCGAGCTCTTATTGCTGATTCATCGTTGAGAAATGCAGCTTGAGAAACACGGGCGAGGCTCATCTGTAGCTGGCTTCGGTCGAAAATTCTCACTGCTTCTTGCAATATTGTAGGAACCTCGTTCACACTCGTCTTCGCCTAGCAGAATTCGTCAGAGAAAATCCCTCCAGGTGCTTGTTTTTGAGTGCGTAACTGAACGAAATTGACAAAAAAATAACAGAGGGAAATTCATACAGAGTTCATCTCGCAAACGCAATGTGTAGTCCAGTACTGATGAGCACTCTCTTTCGCAGTTCTCCATTAATAGTGCTATGCCATGATTCGAGAACGCTTGTAGTTTTAGGGTTATCTTGCATCAAAGATCCATGATGATTCCATATATCTGTCGAAAAACGAGGAACAATGATTCGACGACGTCGTTTGTCCGCCAATCCAAGTCTATAAATTTACGTTTTTATCAAAAAGGGTTTTAGAAATTTTACCTTTGTCATGTACGCAGAAAATCTGTGAGTCAACAACATCTTGAAACTGAGAGCGATAAGGCAGCGTCAAATCGGAAAGGTTTTCAAATGCCAAGGATACATCTCTCATTGGCAGTAGTGGAAGTATGCGAAACTCTCTATGTAAGCCTGGAACGGAGCTTCACGGTCGCACTTCTTTAGCAGACCATAGACTTTAGCTTTTTGCTTAGGCTGTAAGAAAAATGGAAAAAGCAGCATCGCTGAATAGCCTCTTCTAAACAACGGCATAATATACAAAAATCCGCATAAAAAAATTTAGTTACCTCCAAATATCGCCGAAAGGCATTACGAATCGCTATTTCGAAATCAGTCATTACTTCTGTCACCCCCATCGACACTCCATTCAACTCATCACTTGAATCGCCAAAGACATCGACTCCTCTTCACTTTCACTGGACATTTTTGGGCACCTGAAATTTAAAATAATCAGCGTAATAGTGACAGGGCGTTGACAATAAAGGTATCAATCAAACTAGGTTCAAAATACAGTGTAACTAAGTAAATCAACAAAATCTCAACCACACTGATTTTTGCAAAAAATTCTTACGGAGATATACATGCGTGAGTATAGGGTCAAAAAGAGATCTATACCGAGATTTTCCAAGCAAACTTTTGCCCACACGATGGATTTTATAACTAATGTTTTCGAAACTCATTTACTCAAAAGTTCAAACGTTTAAACTCATGTTCTCTGTAAAATCTAAATCCCAAACTCATCTTACTATAAACGAAAACATTCTAAAAAGCTCCGGAAAACGGAAAAGCCCAAAAACGGAAAGAACCGAAAACGGAAATTTTTGAAACTGGCGCTTTTTGAAAAAGATAACGTCGAAACCAATACAGCCCTCAAAATTACGTTAACATTTTCAAACTCGATATTTTGTTCAAATTTCAGCTTTCTTTTCGTTTTTTGTTTGATATGCTTGTTTTTTTGCTCGTTTTCTCACTTGCGTCCCATTTGCTTGATGCTCTTCGAGTTTACTCTATAATTAAATTTCGGGCGCTCTCCTTTTTACGGTACGTGTCATTTGTTCCCGGCGCCGTTTGTTCCCGGGGACCGTTTGTTCCGGCCTATATAAAAGGGACGTTGTTCCCGCATATATAAAATGACCGTTTGTTCCCGGATATAAAAGGGACACTTGTTCCCGGCATGTGAAAAGTGGCCATTTGTTCCCGGTGGCCGTTTGTTCCCGGCTCTTACAAAAGCGACAGTTGTTTCTGGCCCATATAAATAAACTAATTTCACCGGGCACGGACAATTGTGTTCTGCATGACTAAAATGACTGATTGTGTGTCGGTTTTATAGAAAGGTCAATTGTGTACGCCTTAGTATAATAGAAACAATTGCGTCTATGACTTTTGTGTCCAACTCAAATAAGGACAACTGTGTCGACTTGTGAGTTTTGTGATTTTCAAGATGCACTTATCTTGCTGTAATAATTTTATTGGTGGTTTTTTTATGACAACAAGCGAAACAATAACACAACAAAAAAAATCTATTGATCCATCACGAAATTGTGAGCCAGTCCCCGAAGGTATCCAACGGCTATACTATAGAAGCCCCCCCCCAGCTAGCGAAAATTTACTTTTCTGAAGGGGAAAGGACCCGTCCCATTTGATTCCGTGCTCTGAATAGGCCGGAAACACTTGGTTTCCGGAAAATCGAAAAAAAAAAAATTTTCGATTTGCTGGTCCCCAAGGGTAAAAAAATTAGGAAAATTCAAAAAAAAATATTTTTTGAATTAACGCCAAACAACTTTTTAAGGATTAGGGCTGTATTGGGAGGGAAAGGGACAAGAGGGCCACTAATCACACAGAGCCATTAAGAGAAGATGTAACATAGTTTTGAATACTGGGCCTACCGCATAAATAAACTCTGGTATGCATGCTTTTCATGCATCCAGAGTCACTTTCGAGTGAATTGTGTCTAAGGTATGTGGGTGTGCGCATCTCAACTCCAAGCCCCAAGCCCCCTGCGCCCCCGAAGGGGGCGCAGGGGGCTTGAGAGTTAGAGATGCGCGCACTCACTTACTTAGACGATTCCGAGAAGTACTCTGACATAAAATGTATATAGAGTCTCTTTGCCACGGCCCAGTTAAAAACATGGCAGGAACATCCGAAGTAGTCCAGAACACTTTCATAATTTTCCATGAAGGGGCCCCTTTATTCCCTCCCTCCCAATACAGCCCTAAATCTTAAAAAATGTTTTGGCGGGAATTCAAAAAAATATTTTTTTTGAATTTTCCTAAATTTTTTACCTGGGGGACCAAGGCAAATCGAAAAAAAAATTTTTTTCGATTTTCGGAAACTAAAGTGTTTCCGTGCCTATTCAGAGCACGAGAATCAAAATGGGACGGGTCCTTTCCCCTTCAGGAAAAGTAAATTTTTCGCTAGCTGGGGGGGGGCATTCTATAGTGTTACACTCAATCAGGTTAGTTTGTCGATAGTGCTCAACTTTGCCCAAGATTCTGGCATCAGCCTCTCTATAGACTCTTCTTTTTCTCGGAGCCGCTATTCCTGCAAATATTGTCATAGTCGAAATCATGTGTGCGCTGAATCCTCTTCAAATCTGCCAGAAGTCGACCTACGTGGATGTTCCACTCCCAGAGCATCCTGCAATCTTCTATGCGCAGCCTCAGCAAAGGTGTTAGTTCGATCCTCACCTTCCAGAGTCTATCGTAACAGGACCACAGATTTACTGGAAACATTGGCGGATCCATAAAAGTGCCTGCAATCGAAAACTTTAACTTTGCCAAACATCGCCATGTAAGTGAACTCACCGACATAATACTGGCTGAAATAATGCATCACAGGAGACAGCTCTGCAGGCAAGTAGGCTTCGAGCTGAGCAAAACAGTTCCACACATCTAGCGGAGGCACAAGGCGAGTGACATGACCATTCTGGCTCGGATCGAAAACTCTGGATCCCGGTAACGAACTACGAGATTGTTGTTTGACAGGCATTTCTTGAAATTGCGCATGAGGTGGTAGAAGCAGCCAGCAATGATAGATTCTATTTTTAGTAAAAAATGAAAATCAGTCACAAAAAAGACAAGAAACTAACGAGGAAAACTTCTTGCAGTGCTTGAATAGCGGCCAGCTCAAATCAACAGAAAAAGACGCTGGTCTGAACTGAGGCCATACTTTCTGATCATCTTGAATAGCTTCACGTAGGTTGGACGAGACTTGTTCTTGACAAAGCATAAAGAACTGGAAAGACCACTTTCTCCGTTTTCCACACGAGCCGAACGCTCCGCCAAAACCAGTAAACCTGAAAGTGTGAAAATGAACAGAACAGGAAAATGAAGTTTACTTGTGCAAACGGATGTGGCGTGATAGAGAAAGTGCGTCCATGTAGACAATTTCATTTCAGCGACCAATTGATGTTGCGCTCTCGTCGAACAGCAGTACACTAGATAACACAATGTTCATGACAATCAATCCATAATTACACAGCTTACCGTTCTGGATCTGCTATTTGCGCCCCGAATCCCTAGCAAGAGAGTTCTTGATCTCGAATGCCACTTTCGTAGAACTGACTTGCAGCAGGAATTGAACATCCTCCACTCGACGAGCCTCTAACAACTGGAATTTGGTCCTGATCCGAATTCTCCTCACCTGCTTACGAACGGCACTCTGAAAGACTGGAAGCCACAGTAATAGGAGCAGACTGGAGTTCATGATTAAGCAGCTGCTGTGGCTTCTAAAGCAAGGTGTTCATAACAAAAAGGCTATAATGACATACCTCACGCGTTCGACTGATCTTTGCTTGATATTAGCTTTGATCTTGCTCACTGTGACGGCCATCGGATCAATTTCATGATTGTGCGGATATATTGAGTCTGCGGAATAAACTTGAGAAAGAGATTTGAAGCCACAAGCGTGTGTAGTCGAGCCTAGCACTTTGCACCATTCCCACATACGCCTTATCACACTTCCAATACTGCTTTGTTCCATCTTCATTTTTTTGATGCTTCATAAATCAAACAGATGTATGGCCATATCATTTCCCTTCGATGACTTACCATCGGAATAATATCCTCAACAACCACAAAATATAATTCTCAATTCGAGACATATGGTCAGCTTACATCGTTTTGAGCGACAACTTGTTGGTTTTGATCAATGCGGGCAAGAACATTAGCAATGAAATCAAATCCATAACAGCACTGAAATATTTGTAAATTAAAAAAAGGAACTTCTGAACATACAGGTGAAAAACAACAAAAGTCAAGGAAAAATCAGAAAACTGAAAGATAGAGCAGGACTCGGAGACAATTGTCACTTTTGTAAGAGCCGGGAACAAACGGCCACCGGGAACAAATGGCCACTTTTCACATGCCGGGAACAAGTGTCCCTTTTATATGATCCGGGAACAAACGGTCATTTTACATATGCCGGAAACAAACGTCCCTTTTATATAGGCCGGGAACAAACGGTCCCGGGAACAAACGGCGCCGGGAACAAATGTCCGTGTCCGCTCTTTTTAATATTTTACGTGCAGGCTCGAGTCGGTTCATCAATAAATTTCTATCAATTTCGCAGATATTGCTGCAGTCAGGGAGGGGAACTATGCGCCGATTTCGTCCATCTTCGTCGTCAAGGTCTTAGATTCGCCGAATTGGGCAGCTGTTCGGAGTGGCGAGGCAATCAATCAGCAATGTGGTTCGTCGATCGGAAAAAATGGTGCCACCGAAAATCCATTGTAGTTATCCTTCTCTGTTGTCATGTTCGCTGTTATTATTTGTGACTTCGTGTGAGAGATGTGCTTAGTAGTGAATAAAGATTTCTGCCCCCCTTATTAGCGCTGTATATGAACGTTTCCGGGGCTTGCCACGCAAATTTCGGAAACGGGTCGCTACGGTGTTATGCTGCCCGATTTTTCTTAAAAGTTAACGTAATTTTGCCACACCCTGGATATTAACTAAAATGCGACATTGTAACACTCTTTTGAACTGAACTGGTGCCTGCCTTTCAAAATATTCCACCGCAGCGAGCATGCCCCCTTTAATGTCAGTTTTTTAAGGTTCAGCTTAAAGTCCAACAAGGCCACTGCATCCGTACTTGATACCCGTTTCCCAAAAATCTGCAAGAATTATAGCCAACACTACATGCATGTGCTTAGCGAAATACAAGCCCAACAAATAAAACAGTACGCAACCAATCCGATATTTTTATATTTCTAACACACCAGACAGACACACAACTGTCAACTAGTCATCAGACAATATTATATTTTATTCATGATGAAGCCCAAGTCTTGAGATGTCGCGTTTGCTTCCTAATGTTTGGTGACTTTGTCGGCGACTGCAGCCAGCCTAGCCTTCATCGATTCAGGCATTGACGGAGGAGGAGGACACGGTAGATTGAACATAACCTTCACGGAATCATAGATTAACCTGAAAATAAAGTTGGGCCAAATCTTTTCAAAAATTATCTCTAAAACCCACCATTGCAAAGCAGTCAGCGTACCAATCATGATGATACGAGGCACAAGACCACCCCACACACCTAAAAATGAGTGATTAGCTACCTAACAGCTGCAATAATCAAGAATAAACCAAATGGGCCAAGCTTTTTAAAGATGCCACCAGCAGTGACTCACCTCCCTGATTGAGCTTAGAAACGACTGTATCAGCTGGATGAGAGACGATGGCGCAGAAGAGTCCAGCAATGTATCTGAAACACACCTAAAATTACCACACATCTAACAAAAAAAAGAATATTACCCAGCGATGAAAGTAATAACGAGCTGTTCGGGCTTACTGCACAGTTCACGAGGCTTTCGCACAACATGCTTGTAAAGCAGCTCCACAGTTTTCTGAAAAAGCAATGTGAATAGGAAACACCATTTGCAGGTGAAATCAAATAAATTACCTCGAAACATGCAAATTTCATCATGGTGTATGGAATCTGACGCATCCAGAGTGGAGGAAGTCCCTTGTAGAAACCAGCGATTCCCTCAGATTTGTAGATGAATGAAACACATCCTCGAAGAGTTGGTGGACAGGCTGGACTAGTTGGATTCGAACCTGTATATTGTTCATAGCTTGTTACAAAAACTTAGTTTAACATACCTTGGCAGCTTCCATGGGTGCAAGCATGACGTCAGCGAAGAACTCCGCGGAAGCTGAGGCAGCCAGATAGACTCCAGTACGATAGGTGTAGGCGTTTTCCTGAACAACTATTGTGATAGGGAGAACGCATTTAATAGTCCGGCTCCGGTGCCGGAGTGACCGCTGACTCCTAGCGCGGAATTTAACAATAAACACAAAGGTGATTTTTTTTAAAAAAGTTGGTATTTGCGCGACACCAGGACGGAACATTGATGAAAAATGTTCAGGCGGAATTTCAGGACGGCGGGCGGGACGGAATTGTCCCACTCGCCGTCTTTTAAAATCTTGTATAAGGCCCAAAAACAGAATCCGGGTATGTTATGCCGTCAAAAGGATAAAATTTGCTATCGGGTTTTTGTAAATTTTGCATACAAGATTAGCCAAGAAAACCAACACCAAGATTTCTAGAAATGACCAAACAATCCCAAGACAAAATTTTTAGTCAAAATTGGGGCAATACGAGACAATATCTGGCCACGATCTTGTCTTGTTTCTGTCGCTACTATGAACCATCCAAGTCGAGATTACGGTTGCAGTTTACAATTCTCCATCCCACGGGGAGTGGTCAGATGGAAAAGATAACCTCATATTCGTGTTTCTCGACCCCGATTTCATGAGAAAGCCGGCTGTTTTTTTAATTCTGAGAAAAAAAATTTCGAACCACAGGGGGGGGAGGTTATCATTTGAATTTTGAAAATTTTGAATTGGCGCCTTTGAATTTTAAAGGGATTGAGGGCTGTATTGGGAGGGAAAGGGAATAAAAGGGTGCCACTTTTATGGCAGAACATTATAAATTTAAATATCTGCATTCTTCGACTGCCTCACCATGTTTTCAACTGGGCCGTGGCAAAAAAGAGACTCTATATGCATTTTTGATCAAGAATACTTCACGGAATCATGTCCAAGGTAAATGAGTGCGCGCATCTCTAACTCTCTAGCCTCCTGCGCCGCTTTCGGGGGCGCAGGACACAAATCACTCGAAAGTGACTCTGGATGCATGAAAAAGCATGCATAGCAGAGTTTATTTATGCGGTGGGCCCCAGTATCCAAAACTATGTTCAACATCTTCTTGTTAGTGGTCCCTAAGTCATTAGTGGCCCCCTTTATTCCCTTCCCTCCCTATACAGGGGCGAATTTTTTTTCTCAGAGTCAAAAAACAGCCGGTTTTCTAATGAAATCGGGGTCGAGAAACACGAATATGAAGTTATCTTTCCATCTAACCACTCCTCGTGGGGGGATTGTAAACTCAAGCCAAGATTACTGCTCATGCAAATTCATAGGGGCAGATCTTGCCATTTTTTAGATCATTTCGTTTTTAAATATAACGATGTATGCTATCAGATTTCCATGCTCTGTTGAATGGTGGATACTTGTTCACTTGGGGGGCGCATTTTATAATCGTCGAAAACTCATGTTTAAACGTCTCCTAAGTAATTTTTATGTGCTAAAAACGATAAAAAGGTTGTTTTTTTACACTTTCCTACGTAAAAATTAATTTTTTGGAGAAATTTTTTTATGACCGAAATGTGACTTTTTCCTTGGGAACCAAGGCAAAGCATCAAAAAAGTCACATTTCGGTCAAAAAAAATTTCTCCAATAATCAATTTTTACGTAGGAAAGTGTAAAAAAACATCCTTTTTATCGTTTTTAGCATATAAAAATTACTTGGGAGACGTTTAAACATCAGTTTTCGACGATTATAAAATGAGACAGTCGTTTCTTTCAAGTATAAATCTATCATTTGATCATCATATAACCCTCAACGATAAGTCACTGGAAAACCCGTAATCTGCGTTTTTTGTTAAATTTAATAACGAAATGATCAAAAAATGGCAAGATCTGCCCTTTTGAAGTTGCATGAGCAGTAATCTCGACTTGGATGGTTCATAGGGGCAGATGACCCGCAAATACCAACTTTAAAAAAAAGTTTACTATCGTGTTCATCGTGAAATTATCCGCTAAAAGCCATAAAGGTCGCGCACCGGAGCCGGAGTTATGAAGGGGGAGGAAACTTTATATACACGTCGCCCTAGGTCACAGGTTCGACAATCATTTGTTGCACACCTTAATTTTGAGTTTTCTTTTTTTTACAAGTTTGATGTCAAAATGATCCTCATACTCTTGGCTATCCACCAAGATGATCATCGCAAGATCCCATACCTACTGGGGCTTATTTACAGGCTGTAATAGGCTTTCTTTCCGGTTTTTCTTTGACTGCCTTGAGTGATATTTTCTGACTTATTTCTACAAGCGACGGGTATCATACATCGAAATGTAGCCAAGAGTCTAGGCTTTCATTTGAGCTACATAACAGAGAAAAAGTGTTATAGAGTTAGAGTTAGAATCCAAAAAACATCCAGCGATGTCAAGTTCCATGCCATCTTACACAGGGCTGTAATTTTGACCCTAGAAGTTAGTGAACGCAACAAAAAATTAATAAAGTGTGCACTCAAGGGTATTTGAACCTCCGATCCTCCTTTAATCAGAAATTTGGTTACCTCTCCCAGCATGTTAGCATACAAGATCTTGAACATCTCGTAGAAACCGAATTTGCCCATACCTTGCATTGAGTATCCTGCAACAATATTCTTAAATTTTCAAAGAAAGTTCCAGAAAGCGCTAAAAATGGCTAATAACAGTTTGACTGCTAGAAAAAATGGAGCAATATGAGTATAGTCACCCCACTCAATGTGAGTATAACCACCCTTTTGAAACTTTCAATTTTTAGAATGGCGCGTTTTCCACATATTTTACTCTCTCACCACTCGATGCATATTGCGTTATACCATTTGCCTCTCCGTTTCGTTGACAAATGGGCATTTACATTCGGGAGATCATTTGCTCATCGCGCATATTTCCATCCTTAAAAACTAATTTCATAGATATTTATAAACATAATGCAACGTAATGTTAAACCTTATCGCCAACGTTAAAAATTTGTTGTTCAAATGGATTTTCACCTTCGCCATTAGATTCAGAATCGATTATACGGCGATGCGTATTTGAAATCAGGCCAATAGAGGATTCCTGCGTCTCCACTAAATAATCAAATCCATATACAACAGATATGGCTACAAAAAGCTGCCTACCTAGTTGGTCACTAGAAGTTTCAGACTTCTGCGAATATACTCATATACTCTATACTCATATTATAGAGAGTGCGGATATACTCATATTAGATATTATAGAAAAAACATTTCATTACGGACTTCGAAAAATATGTCGACAAAGATAGTGGTAGGCAAATGCTCAAAAATAAAATATGTGGAAAACGCGCCATTCTAAAATTGAAAATTTCAAAAGGGTGGTTATACTCATATTGAGTGGGGTGACTATACTCATATTTAGCCGAAAAAATATAAGCACAGTGGCAAATTCTCAACAATTTCACTAATTGCCTGACAGTTTTTTTGATCTATTCTCACACCATTACTCCCAGAAGCCATACCGATCAAGGTCGGAGCCCATCCTTTGCAAGACCTCTGGCACCCTCTTCAGCAACAGTGACCTTGAAACCAACGCCAATGCTCTTGTACTTCTCGGGATTGACCTGAAAACATAGATTTGCACACAATTATCGAAGAGTTTACGAACCTGAATACGACACTTGACCAAATCCAATGGGACGATAGCAGTGTGGGTGATGCCACAAGATAGAATTCCACCGAGACCACAGAGCGCGTAGTACTTTCCAGAGCCAAAAACGACGGTATCAAAGGCTAAAATAATTGCAGAAGTTACGGCGATGTCCACATAAACCTGATCCTAAGCCTTACTTACAGACATTGAAGTACATGGCGACGCCGATAATAGCACTAACGATAATTAAAGCGAGAAGACCGGCAATCACCAGGAACAAACTGCTCTCGTAAAAAGGCTTGGCTTCGCCATCTCCGCCTTCCTCATAATCCATCGAGAACTCCTTTCGACCATAAGCCATTTAGACTTTTCTCAGAAGATCGCTTTCTCTTTTGCACAGAAACGACGCGCAATCTGAAAAAACCAAACATAGAAAGATTTCACACAAACGCCAAAAGCCAGTAAAAGACGCAAACGAAGGCCCACAAACAATAGGATGTTCATTTTTTCGGGTGCCATAGTATTTTTTGGTGTAAAAAATTGTTACTATGCGTTAAAGACTGCACGTTAATAACTGGAAAAGGGTACACGACAAAATTCTCCCGCGACAAGATTCTCCCGCGACATTATTCTCCCGGACATTATTCTCCCGCGACAAAGTTCTCCCGCGACATTATTCGCCCGCATTGAAATCTACTGCTATATCATTTGACCGTTTAGGTACAAGTTTTAGGAAATCTGATAGCTCCACCGGTAAGACATAGGTCAGTTGACACCGGAACAGTCGGTACCGGACAGTTTACTACTGTGAAACCATCTTTAGAATGCTCGAATTAGTGCAAAAATCAAACTTTTGAACGAAAAAACGTGAAAATTTTGATATAAGTGGACGAGCACTTGGTTTTGATGGTCTAGTATACAATTCGGGTACTGCCGACTGAGTACTAATTAGATATCACTATCTAGGAACTGCAATCTATCACCAACAAGTACCACTACCTAAGTATTTCCACCTGAATACCGATACCTAGTCACTGTCTTGGTACAACCACCTGTACCACCTTCTTGGTACTACCACCTCCATTCTTCAAAGCATCCTTCTTCGGAAAGGGCGGGCTCACATCCACAATTTCACCACATTTTCGGAGCTCCTAGATATCGTAAAACTTGTACCTACATGGTCAAGTGATATAGCGGTATAATTCCATTGCGGGCGAATAATGTCGCGGGAGAATTTTGTCGCGGGAGAATAATGTCCGGGAAAATAATGACCGGGAAAATTTTGTCGCGGGAAAATTTTGTCGCGGGAGAATTTTGTCGTGCTCCCCTGCAAAATTTCTCGTATAACAATGTATCTAAAATTTTAAAAATATTAAATCTGAATTTAATATTATTATTAATTGACAATAATAACAAGCCGCCCTACAGGCGCCCAATTATTTTGGAAATACATCGTTCGGGTAGCTCGGTTTAGGATAATTATAAGGATAATTTTATATTTTAGGATAATTATATCTTTATAAGTACAGTCGAACCTCTCTATAACATAAAACTCTATATAGCATAACTCAGATATCAGTTTGGTTGGTCTGATTGAAATAAAGCCAAAGTGAACCTCTTATAACATAACTTTTACCTCTATGTAACATAAAACTCCCTATAACATAATTTTTTTCTGGCTCTTGCCGAATAAACGCCCCTCTATATAACATAAATCTATTAAATTTCTCAAAAAATCAGTTAATTTCTCTAAAAATCAGATTTATTCAGTCTATATAAGAAATAGGTTTACATTAAGGTGGTGAGGAATCAAAAATTACCATTTTCATTCGGATCTATTGTTTTCGATGGTTGATTTTATTTTCGAGATGACTAATTTATATAACATAACCTCCATACAACATAAATTTTGGCGGTCCCTTGAATTATGTTATATAGAGATTCGACTGTATTACCATATTTCTTACTTACAACCTTCTCTGCGCCTGATATACATGCCTTGGCACTTGTGCACTTCGGGGCCCCTAATTTTATTCACTGTGAACAGTTATGAAAGTCAAATTTTGAAAAGAAATTTGTTTCCGAAAACTAAACTTTTTAGTAAGTAAACGCTAGAAAACATTTTTTTCAATGGCTTGTTCACGTTGTTAGAGTTTGGGATTTTGGTTACGTGAATATCTCTGGTCCTTGTACGGTACAAGTTGTACCTAATTGCTGACAGCAAATTCGTTCTTAGAGTGCTCGATTTGCTCACAAATGGCTTCTAAAATTCAAACTTGACTGTGTATTTTTAAATCCCCCTCGAGACAAAAAAGATTTAATTTAATCCGTATTTTCCTGATCCCAATTGTGGCTTCATAAAAATGGTTATGGTTATATATTCCGCCGCATATATTCTGCCAACATATATTCCACCAGCATATATTCCGCCACGTATATTCCGCCTCGAGGATTATTTATGGACTAAAATGCACAATGTAATCTCGGCTATATAGCCGTTGAGAGTTAGAGATGCGCGCACTCACTTACCTTAGACATGATTCCGAGAAGTACTCTTGATCAAAAAATGCATATAGAGTCTGTTGTTGCCACGGCCCAGTTGAAAAACATGATAAGACAGCCAAAACATAGCAATATTCACTTTTTGAACGTCTTGCCATAAAATTGACCCCTTTTTATTGCCTTCCCCTCCCAATACAGCCCTTATCCCTTAAAAATTCAAAAGGCGACAATTTAAAATTTCCAAATTCTGACCAAAAAAAAACCATGATACCTACCCTGTGGGTCGAATTTTTTTTCAAAAAGTGCTTTCCCAATCCTAAAAACATGTTTTCTGTCGTTCTAAGCATGTTTTATTGACTTAAGAGTGGATTAAACGTGATTCTGGGAGAAGGTCACATTGTGCACTCCGGCCGATTTATGTCTCAGGTATGTGTGTGTGCGCATCTTAACCGCCTTCTTGCCCAAAACGATGTCCTGAGTTCATTAGTGAAGATTAAAAATTAGTTTTCTCTCGCCAAATTTTTGTAGCGTACTCGAGCCGTCTAGCTGGACATCCACATAGAGAAGGGAAGACCACGTCAGTTTCTAAGGTGTTGATTAGTTCATACCAGGTTTTGCATAAGTTCAAACCAGGTTCTACCAAAATAGTTATTTTACCCACTTCAACCCCAATAATTGGATCAGGCACCTCCTGGTCGGGTGTATATCCACCTTGACCTGAAAAAAGTCTAATTAAAATTATAACTAAAATTGTATAGGGAGTCGGGTTTCTTAGCATCGAATTTGAGATTTCCCCCATCCGGAGCGGAAAACCTTGGGTAGGTAGTTGGTTATCTACCCGGATGGCCTAAAAATAAAACAGTCCGAATCAAAAACAAACTACTGTTCCTGACCTAAAATTGCCTGACAAAACCAAAAATTATGCCTATGTCTATAACTCTGCTTTTAACTACGTCACTCATAGCTATGTCTATGATTGGACGCCTATGAATTTTGAAACACTGCTGCAAATTCAAAATTTAACGGAAATTTTTACCTACTTTTTGTTGGGTTGAGCGAATTCAAATTACTGCGAAATGCATGTGGCGGAATATATGTGGCGGGATATATGTTGGCGGAACATACTCCTACATAGCCCCCTAACCCCAAGCCTAAAGGCTAAGCCTATACCTGGGCGTAGGATTGGAATCCCATGGGATTCCCGGGATTGGAATCCCAGAAATTTTGGAAATCCCAATCCAAAATCCCAAAGTTTGATAGTCCGAAATCCAAAATCCCCGGTTCACATTTCGAAAATCCCAAAATTATCCTAAAACCCCGAAAATCCCCTAATAAATTTTTTTAGTCTTGAAACTAATTTTTTTTATTTCACATGACTTTTGTGTGTTTTTTTGAAACAACAACAAAAAAGGGCCAGCTCGATCCGAACACTGCAGAAAAGCTAATATTTTTGAACAAAGCTCTCGATTATGCTAACTTCTCGTATTGATTGTTTTTTGTTGTTTGAAATTAATTAAAATCGTTGGATAGCTATAAACTGTTTGAATTTGAAAAAAATCCCAAATCAACTGGGACTCCCAGAATTTTGGAAATCCCAATCCAAAATCCTAAAATTTAAAATAATCTAGAAAATCCCAATCCCAAATCCCGAAATTTAAAATAATTTCAAAAATCCCAATCCAAAATCCCAAAATTTAAAATAATTTCAAAAATCCCAATACCAAAAAAAACAAGAACGCCCAAGTATAACTAAGCCTAAACTTAGCTAAGCCTAAACTTAGAATATATAACCATAAAAATGGGTATATCCCCTATTACAATTCACTTTTTCCAGCCGCTTTGATTTTTAAACGAAAGCTGACATCTCGGAAAACACATGGTTAAAAACTTGCTTGAAAAAGCTCTGAGAAATGAATCACTTGACAGGGAAAAAGGCATTTGAACATTTGTCCCACATGTGAACAGTGCGAATTTAAAGATTAAACGAACACAAAAAAAATCTGCGAGGTCATATTTGCGGTGTCAGCATGACTGGCCGTCCGACGATAATTCACAAGACGCGACACGAGCACTGAGTATTTATTTACGGATAACTCTCGACGCACAACACATGCGATGAATGTATATAGTAACAAGGAGGAAGAAAATAGAATACTGATGCACTGACTGAATTTGCTTTGCCCGAAATGAATTTACCTAGAGCCCAATAGGCAGAAATAACTGGTTTTTTGAAGGTTGACTGAAGGGGGGTAAACTTTTTTGCGAAAATTCGATTGAACGCATCAGATTTTCAGTCAGATGGGCTATATCGCCCAGAATTCCACACTAATCCACCCTGAACCACTCAAAACCACCGTGAACCTGGAATTTTGAGCGATTAAGCCTATCGGACCCGAAATCTGATCCGCTCCATCGAATTTTCGCAAAAAGTTTACCCCCCCCCCCTTTAGTAAACCCCCAAAAAACCAGTAATTTTTGCCTTTAGGCCACTCTGGATGTGGTTCTGAGCGATTCTAAGGAGTGATGTAGAGGTTGCTGGTTCGAATATTTGAAAATTCCGCTAATTGGACACACGAAAATTGAGTGCAAGTGAGAGTAAAAATAAGTGTCCGCTAATTGGACACACACTGAAAGTGAGAGTGAGAGGTAAGAGTGTGAGTGAGAGTAAAAGGAAAATCCGCTAATTGGACACGAGGCTTTATACTGGTAAATATTACTGGCTCAGATTCTCGTTGAGTGTAGCTTTCGAACAAGCCATCACTCGGCTATAAAACATCAGAAATTCGGTAACCACAATTCATTTTTTGATCAAAAAATTTAAACCACCTGCGACTCGCTACAAATTGTGACTCGCTGCTGCGACTCGCTACAATTGCGACTCGCTACAGATTGAATTTTCTATTGTTATGTGGGTACAGATTGTTGTACCAGGCCAATTGTTGGCCGCTTCGCGGCCAAGACCAGCACACTCTACATTGCAAGGGATAGGGGAACATGTAGTACATGTTTTGGGTGAAATGGACAAAAAAGTTAAAGTGTAGCGAGTCGCCAAAAGTGTAGCGAGTCACAATTGTAGCGAGTCGAAGTTTTACCAAAAATTTAAACGATTATGGAGTTGTTAAACGCGAAATGATTTGCCGCGAGTCGCTGCCTGCGACCAAATTCTCTCATATTACTCAGAAACCAAACCGAAGACTCGATAGTGGAATAAATTTGCTGCATTTTGGTACCAAGGCACTTTGCAAAAAATGCAAATTTTGAGTGTTTCATCATGCAAAAGTTAGATGAAAAACTCAAAACGGTAAAATATCGATTACCGACGGTCAATGAATTTTTTTTTGAAATTTTTGATCAAAATCGTCAATTTTCAGGACAAAAGTTTCTGGAAAGTGACCCTAATACCAAAATCTCATCCTGAATCTGAATCCGTTGAGATCAGATCAAAATAATTTTTATGGGCTGATATATAGCTATTTTGAGTAGATAGACCAGGAATTTGGCACCATTTACCTATTTTAGTAGATATCTCAGTCTATAAAAATATTTCGATCTGATCTCAACGGATTCGGATTCAGGATGAGATTTTGGTATTAGGGTCACTTTCCAGAAACTTTTGCCCTAAAAATTGATGATTTTGATCAAGAATTTTGAAAAAAAAATTCATTGACCGTCGGTAATCGATAGCCGTCCCTCAAAACATCCTATTTTTACTCGGAAAAATGCAAGTTGTTTGCTTTAATTGGTCTCTAGTTTCCGAATTTCTGATTTCACAGAAATCGGTCTGACTTTTCTTGTACAGTCAAACCTTGCTATAGTGGCACCCCGCTATACAGTCGAGTCTCGATTTAACGTACCCCCGATATAACGTACCCCTCGATTTAACGTACCCCTAGGGTCGGTCCCCAGGGGTACGTTAAATCGAGACTCGACTGTAGTGGCACTCCCACTATAGTGGCACCCTGGGACCGATTTGGTTGGTTTTGCCTTAAATAAAGCAAAATGACATGATGTCATTGACATCCCACTATAGTGGCACCTCGATATAGTGGCACTTCCACTATAGTGGCACTTTATTTAGTCCCGAGTAGTTAGATTATGGTTAGTTAAAACAGCATTTTGGTTTTAAAAAACCGTGTTCAGAACACAGATTAGCCACAATGATTTTGTTTTTACTTTTAGCTAACTCCAACATTTTGGATTCTGGAGGTGGATACCGACGGGGTGCCCCTACCCACTGTAAGCTCAATGGTCTTAAAATATGATTCTTATTTAAAGGGAAACAATAAAGGATGAGAAAACATAAAAGACAAAACAATATTACACTAGACACCAGAAAAAAGATAAATGTCAGTAGGGTGGAGTCGAACCAGTGAAAGTGCGGGTTATCTATGGGGTGCAGAAAATACGTCGTAATTTAGGGTACATTAAAAACTTGGTATTTGAGATTCAATTGACCTGTTTTAGTAAGACCCTCGATATAGTGGCACTTGCAAACTGTTTCGGTCCAGCACCCTTCGCTATAGTGGCACCCCAATATAATGGCACCTCGCTATAGTGGCACCCTGCGGACGGTCCCAGGGGTGCCACTATAGCGAGGTTTGACTGTAGCTGAATGTGCGGATTAATTGAAGTCTCATGATCTGAATGCCGTATCTAACGTCTATAATTTAGCGATATTGATGACTCTGGGCAAAAAGCGAGCACTGGATAAGCTGCATGCTGATAATCGATTCTATAAAGCTCAAACTATAAAAGGTTCGTATTAATTTGGCTTTCTTTAATGTACTCTTTTTTGATAGTGGAACAGCCGAGTGGCAGCAGCAGCAACAAAGGTAAAGTCTCATTTTCATGATTTTTTCAAGCACTATTTCTTTTTTCTAGTCGTAAGAAAATCGTTACCGTACCATTTTGAAAGACCGGTGGATCAGAAGCCATTGACCGATTTCTTCCAATATTATTCAAGTCCAAGTCAAGCAAGTCTTGAGGTGATCCAAATCGATGATGATGATGATGTCGGAGCAGCTCCAGCAGTTGGGAATTGTAGAGTAGACGGTTTCACTCAAACCGATCCTGATGAGTCAAATGAGCCGCTTTCTTTCTATCAAAACACGGTTAGTCATCTTTTCTACCATTTTCGGTGATATTTTTACGTATACAATCCAGACTTCTGAAAACAGTTCTCTGGTTCTTCATGGTGATGCTTCGACCGGCATGCAAATCGATCCAATTGAAGAAGAACAAGATTGTTTGAGTCGCTCCTCCAGTGCATCGGTACTAGTGATACATGATAATCCGACGAAACAGACTTATGAAGTTGACAAAATACTTCACCTCATTGAAACGGTTAGCTGCTTTGCTTAAAGTCAAACTTTCCTTTGGCATCCAAAATATTCAGGCAGATGGGATTCGGTTTTTGGTCAAGTGGAAGCATTATCCCTATGATTTGTCTACCGTGGAGAGTTTTAAATCTATGACTGATTGCGAGAAGCTTGTATGTTAATCTGATACCTTATTTATAGTTTAAAATAATTTTAAGCAGATTGAGGACTTCTACGAGCGCCGCGAACTCCAGGTATCTCCTGTTGTCTTTTTTCACTACATATTTTAACCTGTTTGACACATTCATGTAATAAAATCAATTTGAGAATGTGATAGCAAAGGGGTTGCATCGGTCCAGCATGCCATTCTTCTACGATTTATCGCAGAGTCCTGGGTTCTATCGCTTCCACGAACATGAGGACACATTGAACAGAGTAATTGTTTTTCCGTATGTTACTCTCTGTCTCCATTTACTAATTTAGATTGCTGGATCTTACCGTCAAGCAAAAATTTACATCGAAAACTGGGTGGACAAGAAGTACGAGAATGTGTTCCCAAGAGATTTCCAGGTATGCAGACAAATATCTTTAGCTTAATTATGGTCATACTGCTTTAGTTCATCGTTAATAATGTGAGTTAATAATTAAGTAAATTGCCAATCATGTTTTGCGCACTATGTTAAATTACCTCGTCTTGTATTATAGATACTGTCCAAAGAAGTTCATGATGCTGTCCTTAAATCTCATGATAGGGTCAACTTTTTCTGCCTGTGTACGATCACTACTTTATTTTCACGTATTTCAGTTCGTCACCAAGAATCGAACTGCAGCGGTCAGAAATCGTGGTATAACTTCTTAATTCAATTATTTGTTAAGGCATGCAAATGTGACAAAGATGAGGGCTGTAAGGGTTCGAAGTGTTGCCCTCAGGTTTGCTCTTCTCCGTAGTCTTAATAATGCATTTTACTATTTCAGATAATGGGAACAAAACCTGCCTACACTAGTGATGGCCGAATTCGAGATGATTTTCCTGCAGATGAAGGCATCATAGAATGCAGGTGGGCTTTGAGTGTATATCTACCGTTTTCTACCATTTTGGAGTTGCAGCACCGACTGTCCGTGTGGTCGTAGTTGTGAGTTTTTCCCATTTTTCCGTTACTGCTATTATAGTCACTTTTCTCAGGTCCTATGCGTTTGGTTCAAAGAGGCAGGCAGTTCCCCATAGTCATCTTTCGAACAGTAAAAAAAGGCTGGAGTGTGAGAACGGCTGTGAACATCCCAAGAATTCTTTTGTCATGGAGTACTGTGGAAAGGTAGACATCACCACATGCTTGCGGATGTCAACTTGAGTTTTATTTAGGTGATGACTATGAAGGCGGCTAAATCCCGCTCGGTACTAATTGGTTGTACAATTTATAATTCACATGGTAAAATCTAGGTAAGGTATCTCTACAACATGGATGGAGTGACCAAGGAAAAGTGCTTATTCGTGAGTTTTTGTTCAAAATTTGAAGTGAAACTAAACTTATAATTTTTTGAGTCAGCCTGACTCATGTATTTATAAAACTTTTCCTGTAAAAATAGTTATATCGCGGTGAGGGTTTTCGGTCAACCGCGCGATTGACTCTGTGAGTTGGTTTGAAAACATGGGACATTAGTCATGTGCTACTATTGAATTTGTGGAATCTTTGTTATGTCAAATTCATACCTCCAAGGAGCCTCGGGGCGTTTAGTCTTTATTTTGTAAGTATAAGATTCGTATCTTCAGGTCATCGACGCCTTTCACCATGGAAATGAAGCCAGATTTGCAAACCATTCCTGTGATCCAAATATGGTACAGCTTTTTCTTGTTTAAAGATCTTACCTTTTATTTTCTCCTCTCTTTAGAAAGTGCAGTTCGTGTTTGTGGAGAGGTTTGGTCCAAGCTACCATAGAATTGCATTTTTTGCCAACAGGTCTTTTTTTATTATTTCTTACTTTCTGCAGCTAATATTATGATGGCTAGTTTTTAGGGGTATCGAAAAAGGTATTTCTTGTATTATTTTTTTTAAATTTTTTTATAGGGTGCCAAGATCGAATATGCTCTTTTTAGGTGAAGAACTCACGTTCGACTATTATGGAGGTAGCCTGGTTCATTTTAGCGAAGACACATAAATACTGATCTATTTTTAGGGATGGAAGACAAGGAATATAACCTTTTGTGCAAGGGCCGCGGCAAAAAATCCTGCCTGTAAGTATCGAAGTTTCAAATTCTTATGTCCAAGTTCAATCTTTATTATTTTCAGTTGCGAATCCGAGAATTGCCGTGGTTATCTCATTTGAATTTTATCATAATCGTTTGTTGTTTTGGCTCAAAATTTTGAATTTCAATTGTATGTTTGGTGTAAGAAAGAGTAAAAGTTTTGTTGGTGCTGTATTATGGTAAGTGGAACGATAATTGTGTAGAAATGATGTATTTGCAAGTGTAAGTATCTATTAAATGTGCAGTTCCGGGGTAAGTCTGCATAATGACTATCGCGGTAGTATGCCAGCTTGCCAATATGATTGTGCGCCAATGTGATACGGCGCCAATGTGACGCTGCGCCAATATGATGCTGCACCAAATTGAATTAGGCGCCAATTAAGTTGGCGTCATTTTGTTGTTTGTGCCAAATGATTTGGCGCAGTTTTCCTATTGGCGACAATCAGCTCTGAGCCATTTTGCTATTATACCATTTGATCAGGCTACAACTATTCCGTTTTGCGAGGCTGCGCCAGTGGTGGGTCAGGTCGAAATGATTTCCTGACATCCTCAGGGTTCAATCACCCGAAAAAAAATTTCTCTAATCTCAGAATAAAATATTTTTCCTAACCCAAAATTTCATGGCGTAACCGGTTTGTTAGGACCAAAATTTCGATTTTGCCCACCGGAATCCCGAAATCCAAGGTAGATACCTTCTGGCCAGGTGGATATCAATCCATATGACCTGGAATTTTTTCTTGTGGAATTTGAAAACGAGTCATTATATCATATGTGAAATTGTGTGACAAATCGAATTTGATACGACGAAAACTACGAATTCACCCACCGAACCCGAGATTTGGGATGGGTACCCCTGGTCCAGGTGGATGTCCACCTGGATGACCTAAAAAATTAATTTTTGTTTGAATCAAAAGCAATACATTCTATCATATGTAAAACCGTGTGGTGAAACCTGTTTGACAGGACTAAAAATGCGATTTTACCTACCCGAACACTGAAACCTCGTGTCGGCAACCCTCGTGACAGGTGGATATTCACTTTGATGCTGTCTTCTCTGCAATCAGACGTTTATAATGAACGTATTAATAATTTCCAAAAAGAGTCGAGAGTCATTGTCTTCAGCGATAGTGGTAGTATGCCAGCTTGCCAATATGATTGTGCGCCAATGCGATCCGGCGCCAAAATCTTGTTAGCGCCAATATAATGCTGCGCCAATCGCTATTGGCGCCATTTGAGTTGGTGTCATTTTGTTGTTTGCGCCAAATGATTTAGCGCCATTTTGTTGTTTGTGACAAATGATTTGTCGCCATTTTCGACTTATAAGCTTCTGATAAAAAAAATTTTCGCATGTAAAATAAAAAAATACGCCGTTGCCTCATAAAATTTTCGCCGCCGGCTCCGACACGCTTCATATTTTTCGCCGCCGGCGCTCTAACTTGCCCAATTTAACCCGGCGGCGCGCCGGCGTGCGTGCAGGTATGATTGGGGCTAAAAAAACATTCGGGATAGAGATTACGAAAAAAAATTCTGGATCTCGATAAATTCGGGATCCCGATCAAAATTTCGGGATTCGCCGGTCTGTCCAGTCCATGAGTAATCAACCATGGTCTTTCGGACGAGAATTCAAGTGGTTGGGGCCATAGTACGCAAAACCTATAAAATGACAATTTCTGACAATTTTTCTGGCGTTTTGAACATATAAAATTTACTTGTAAATTTTATAGGTATTTTTATAGGTTTTTGTAGGTGTTTTATAGGTTTTTGTAGGTTTCGTTGCTTCATTATATTTTCTCTGTTTTACTCTATTTTTTCTCGTTTCTTAACCCTTTTATCGGCTGACAGTGATAACAGTGCATTGTGTGATGTCCTAAGTTATAGAAATTTAATCAACAAATCTTCACTACGATGAACAACGATGAACGAATCGTTAATAATTTTTCTTAACATAATCAGGTTTGCTATGCTCTTTGGTTCCAGTTTGTTTCTTGTGTAATCGTTGATAGTTGACCGAAGCTCTTTGAATGCCCGTTCACTGGCAGAACTATTCACTTGCATGGCTAAAATTAACGGAACCAAGGGAGCGAGGAGCGAGAACATAATAAATAACATCATAAAGCCTTTTGTAGTGGGACCTTAGTTAAATCCAGGCACTTTACTGTCCTCCGGGCCCGTCCCGTCCGGACAGTCTAACAGTTGGCCAATCAAGTCTGAACGGTACTTTTTAAACATGAGCTACCTTGTTCTTATGCGAAAAACAGATCGACCGTCCTTGTCCGTCCGTTTTGGTAGTCGACCCACAGCCACCGTCCGAAAAAAATTTTTTTTTTCGAAAAACGACAATTTTTAGGACGGTGGCGGCCGGTCGATTGAAAAAGGTGGACAGGCATGGACGGTCACTGTGCTTTTGGCATTAGAACATGTTAGTTTATGTTCTAGAAAGAAGACCGTCCATATTTGCTAACCCAATTGCTAGACCGTCCGGACGGGGACGGCCGCGGCCCGTCTTCGTCGGACGGGCGCCCCACTATGATGTTTACTAGGATCAAATTGGACCGAAAAAAGATAAAAATCAATAAATATAAAGAAAAGCATGGATAGTTACGTTAGAGCGTCTATCTTTTACATAGTTTTCGCCCTCTTCATAGCTGTTCGTCCTGCTCAATTCTCCCTGCTCGCCAATATCACTCATCATGAATGGATAAATGCTTAACATAACTACGATATAACGTGACTTTAGATGTAAAATTATGAGTAAAATAGTGAAGATATAATGAAACAACAAAACCTACAAAAACCTATAAAACACCTATAAAAAACCTATAAAAATACCTATAAATTTACAAGTAAATTTTATATGTTCAAAACGCCAGAAAAATTGTCAGAAAATTGTCATTTTATAGGTTTTGCGTACTATGGTTGGGGCTTAGTTTCGTAATTTTTTCGAAAAATTTCAAGAAATTTTTTAGAAAATAAAAATATCACATGATAGTACAAAAAAACTGCATCAGATACAATGGTTAGATTACATGTGAGACTGTGTTCTCCCTCTTTTGAGAAGTTTGTAGAAGTATGTTGGAAACTTCGTCGTACATGGCAGTTTCTAGTTTATGCCGTTTCTAGAATAGTAATCACGGTCTTGATTCAGATCTAACCATTGTATCTGATGCAGTTTTTTGTACTATCATGTGATATTTTTATTTTCTAAAAAATTTCTTGAAATTTTTCGAAAAAATTACGAAACTAAGCCCCAACCACTTGAATTCTCGTCCGAAAGACCATGGTTTTCTGTAGGGTTTTGGAGTCAAATTGTTTTGCCGTGAATTTTGTTATATTCGCTTGTTTTCGTGTGAGCCTTTGCACTAGTTCTGTTGCATTTTTCACGCTGATCACTTTGCTATATATATGCTCTCAATTTTCTTTAGAAAATTATCCAAGAATATGCCAAACCAGGTATCCTTCAAATTTCAATTTTAGGGAAACTGCTGGTCTCACCTCTTCTTCTGCAATTTCTGAAAAGCTTTTGCGTAATTTTTGTGCTGACTTTTTGCCTATCTTGAAGCTCTTGAATTTCTCCACAAGTGTTGACCACGTATTGAGAAGTTAAACGCAACCATGACATGTCTAGGACCATTTCATGATTAAAATAGAGGGTTTCGAAAACTGGCTTGTAATGAGAAAAACCAAAATGCTCTGGTAGATTGAAATCACTCAGATACAAGTTTGCGCGCAATGGATAACCCTGATTACGCCCTCCATTTTGGTATATCATACATCTGAGTGCTGCTTCAATTTGAGCGAGTACCACCGATATTTTTCTCAAATTCCAGGTGGTCAGGAGTAGCTAAAAGTTACCTATTTTCAGAAACTGTTTTACCGTTCCACTCACACCTTTTCACGAAATTTTTGCGCCATCGTGCTCAGCGTGAAAAATTAGGCTTATACACCCGAAAGTTACAGTCGGCCTTTCGCGTGTTAAGCACGTTTAAGATACTATAGCGTTGAAATAACACCATTTTGGGCCATTTTGGGACACTTCATAATTGAGTACTTTAGCCAGTTTTGCTTCATACCCCTCTAGTAGTTTAGGCCCTGGTTTATAGATAGCCTCTTGAAAGTTAACGTCTGAACCTAAGCGGAAATACTCGTATTTTTTTATTTTACATGCGAAAATTTTTTTATCAGAAGCTTAGTCTATGCCTTTACAAAATTTTGAAAAAGCACCAAGAAAACAGTTGTGAACGGGAACACCGTGTATTTTGCCTGATTACTCATGGACTGGACAGACCGGCGAATCCCGAAATTTTGATCGGGATCCCGAATTTATCGAGATCCAGAATTTTTTTTCGTAATCTCTATCCCGAATGTTTTTTAGCCCCAATCATACCTGCACGCACGCCGGCGCGCCGCCGGGTTAAATTGGGCAAGTTAGAGCGCCGGCGGCGAAAAATATGAAGCGTGTCGGAGCCGGCGGCGAAAATTTTATGAGGCAACGGCGTATTTTTTTATTTTACATGCGAAAATTTTTTTTATCAGAAGCTTATAAGTCAAAAATGGCGACAAATCATTTGTCACAAACAACAAAATGGCGCTAAATCATTTGGCGCAAACAACAAAATGACACCAACTCAAATGGCGCCAATAGCGATTGGCGCAGCATTATATTGGCGCTAACAAGATTTTGGCGCCGGATCGCATTGGCGCACAATCATATTGGCAAGCTGGCATACTACCACTATCGCTGAAGACAATGACTCTCGACTCTTTTTGGAAATTATTAATACGTTCATTATAAACGTCTGATTGCAGAGAAGACAGCATCAAAGTGAATATCCACCTGTCACGAGGGTTGCCGACACGAGGTTTCAGTGTTCGGGTAGGTAAAATCGCATTTTTAGTCCTGTCAAACAGGTTTCACCACACGGTTTTACATATGATAGAATGTATTGCTTTTGATTCAAACAAAAATTAATTTTTTAGGTCATCCAGGTGGACATCCACCTGGACCAGGGGTACCCATCCCAAATCTCGGGTTCGGTGGGTGAATTCGTAGTTTTCGTCGTATCAAATTCGATTTGTCACACAATTTCACATATGATATAATGACTCGTTTTCAAATTCCACAAGAAAAAATTCCAGGTCATATGGATTGATATCCACCTGGCCAGAAGGTATCTACCTTGGATTTCGGGATTCCGGTGGGCAAAATCGAAATTTTGGTCCTAACAAACCGGTTACGCCATGAAATTTTGGGTTAGGAAAAATATTTTATTCTGAGATTAGAGAAAAATTTTTTCGGGTGATTGAACCCTGAGGATGTCAGGAAATCATTTCGACCTGACCCACCACTGGCGCAGCCTCGCAAAACGGAATAGTTGTAGCCTGATCAAATGGTATAATAGCAAAATGGCTCAGAGCTGATTGTCGCCAATAGGAAAACTGCGCCAAATCATTTGGCACAAACAACAAATGACGCCAACTTAATTGGCGCCTAATTCAATTTGGTGCAGCATCATATTGGCGCAGCGTCACATTGGCGCCGTATCACATTGGCGCACAATCATATTGGCAAGCTGGCATACTACCGCGATAGTCATTATGCAGACTTACCCCGGAACTGCACATTTAATAGATACTTACACTTGCAAATACATCATTTCTACACAATTATCGTTCCACTTACCATAATACAGCACCAACAAAACTTTTACTCTTTCTTACACCAAACATACAATTGAAATTCAAAATTTTGAGCCAAAACAACAAACGATTATGATAAAATTCAAATGAGATAACCACGGCAATTCTCGGATTCGCAACTGAAAATAATAAAGATTGACCTTGGACATAAGAATTTGAAACTTCGATACTTACAGGCAGGATTTTTTGCCGCGGCCCTTGCACAAAAGGTTATATTCCTTGTCTTCCATCCCTAAAAATAGATCAGTATTTATGTGTCTTCGCTAAAATGAACCAGGCTACCTCCATAATAGTCGAACGTGAGTTCTTCACCTAAAAAGAGCATATTCGATCTTGGCACCCTATAAAAAAATTAAAGAAAAATAATACAAGAAATACCTTTTTCGATATCCCTAAAAACTAGCCATCATAATATTAGCTGCAGAAAGTAAGAAATAATAAAAAAAGACCTGTTGGCAAAAAATGCAATTCTATGGTAGCTTGGACCAAACCTCTCCACAAACACGAACTGCACTTTCTAAAGAGAGGAGAAAATAAAAGGTAAGATCTTTAAACAAGAAAAAGCAGTACCATATTTGGATCACAGGAATGGTTTGCAAATCTGGCTTCATTTCCATGGTGAAAGGCGTCGATGACCTGAAGATACGAATCTTATACTTACAAAATAAAGACTAAACGCCCCGAGGCTCCTTGGAGGTATGAATTTGACATAACAAAGATTCCACAAATTCAATAGTAGCACATGACTAATGTCCACCATGTTTTCAAACCAACTCACAGAGTCAATCGCGCGGTTGACCGAAAACCCTCACCGCGATATAACTATTTTTACAGGAAAAGTTTTATAAATACATGAGTCAGGCTGACTCAAAAAATTATAAGTTTAGTTTCACTTCAAATTTTGAACAAAAACTCACGAATAAGCACTTTTCCTTGGTCACTCCATCCATGTTGTAGAGATACCTTACCTAGATTTTACCATGTGAATTAGAAATTGTACAACCAATTAGTACCGAGCGGGATTTAGCCGCCTTCATAGTCATCACCTAAATAAAACTCAAGTTGACATCCGCAAGCATGTGGTGATGTCTACCTTTCCACAGTACTCCATGACAAAAGAATTCTTGGGATGTTCACAGCCGTTCTCACACTCCAGCCTTTTTTTACTGTTCGAAAGATGACTATGGGGAACTGCCTGCCTCTTTGAACCAAACGCATAGGACCTGAGAAAAGTGACTATAATAGCAGTAACGGAAAAATGGGAAAAACTCACAACTACGACCACACGGACAGTCGGTGCTGCAACTCCAAAATGGTAGAAAACGGTAGATATACACTCAAAGCCCACCTGCATTCTATGATGCCTTCATCTGCAGGAAAATCATCTCGAATTCGGCCATCACTAGTGTAGGCAGGTTTTGTTCCCATTATCTGAAATAGTAAAATGCATTATTAAGACTACGGAGAAGAGCAACCTGAGGGCAACACTTCGAACCCTTACAGCCTCATCTTTGTCACATTTGCATGCCTTAACAAATAATTGAATTAAGAAGTTATACCACGATTTCTGACCGCTGCAGTTCGATTCTTGGTGACGAACTGAAATACGTGAAAATAAAGTAGTGATCGTACACAGGCAGAAAAAGTTGACCCTATCATGAGATTTAAGGACAGCATCATGAACTTCTTTGGACAGTATCTATAATACAAGACGAGGTAATTTAACATAGTGCGCAAAACATGATTGGCAATTTACTTAATTATTAACTCACATTATTAACGATGAACTAAAGCAGTATGACCATAATTAAGCTAAAGATATTTGTCTGCATACCTGGAAATCTCTTGGGAACACATTCTCGTACTTCTTGTCCACCCAGTTTTCGATGTAAATTTTTGCTTGACGGTAAGATCCAGCAATCTAAATTAGTAAATGGAGACAGAGAGTAACATACGGAAAAACAATTACTCTGTTCAATGTGTCCTCATGTTCGTGGAAGCGATAGAACCAGGACTCTGCGATAAATCGTAGAAGAATGGCATGCTGGACCGATGCAACCCCTTTGCTATCACATTCTCAAATTGATTTTATTACATGAATGTGTCAAACAGGTTAAAATATGTAGTGAAAAAAGACAACAGGAGATACCTGGAGTTCGCGGCGCTCGTAGAAGTCCTCAATCTGCTTAAAATTATTTTAAACTATAAATAAGGTATCAGATTAACATACAAGCTTCTCGCAATCAGTCATAGATTTAAAACTCTCCACGGTAGACAAATCATAGGGATAATGCTTCCACTTGACCAAAAACCGAATCCCATCTGCCTGAATATTTTGGATGCCAAAGGAAAGTTTGACTTTAAGCAAAGCAGCTAACCGTTTCAATGAGGTGAAGTATTTTGTCAACTTCATAAGTCTGTTTCGTCGGATTATCATGTATCACTAGTACCGATGCACTGGAGGAGCGACTCAAACAATCTTGTTCTTCTTCAATTGGATCGATTTGCATGCCGGTCGAAGCATCACCATGAAGAACCAGAGAACTGTTTTCAGAAGTCTGGATTGTATACGTAAAAATATCACCGAAAATGGTAGAAAAGATGACTAACCGTGTTTTGATAGAAAGAAAGCGGCTCATTTGACTCATCAGGATCGGTTTGAGTGAAACCGTCTACTCTACAATTCCCAACTGCTGGAGCTGCTCCGACATCATCATCATCATCGATTTGGATCACCTCAAGACTTGCTTGACTTGGACTTGAATAATATTGGAAGAAATCGGTCAATGGCTTCTGATCCACCGGTCTTTCAAAATGGTACGGTAACGATTTTCTTACGACTAGAAAAAAGAAATAGTGCTTGAAAAAATCATGAAAATGAGACTTTACCTTTGTTGCTGCTGCTGCCACTCGGCTGTTCCACTATCAAAAAAGAGTACATTAAAGAAAGCCAAATTAATACGAACCTTTTATAGTTTGAGCTTTATAGAATCGATTATCAGCATGCAGCTTATCCAGTGCTCGCTTTTTGCCCAGAGTCATCAATATCGCTAAATTATAGACGTTAGATACGGCATTCAGATCATGAGACTTCAATTAATCCGCACATTCAGCTACAGTCAAACCTCGCTATAGTGGCACCCCCTGGGACCGTCCGCAGGGTGCCACTATAGCGAGGTGCCATTATATTGGGGTGCCACTATAGCGAAGGGTGCTGGACCGAAACAGTTTGCAAGTGCCACTATATCGAGGGTCTTACTAAAACAGGTCAATTGAATCTCAAATACCAAGTTTTTAATGTACCCTAAATTACGACGTATTTTCTGCACCCCATAGATAACCCGCACTTTCACTGGTTCGACTCCACCCTACTGACATTTATCTTTTTTCTGGTGTCTAGTGTAATATTGTTTTGTCTTTTATGTTTTCTCATCCTTTATTGTTTCCCTTTAAATAAGAATCATATTTTAAGACCATTGAGCTTACAGTGGGTAGGGGCACCCGTCGGTATCCACCTCCAGAATCCAAAATGTTGGAGTTAGCTAAAAGTAAAAACAAAATCATTGTGGCTAATCTGTGTTCTGAACACGGTTTTTTAAAACCAAAATGCTGTTTTAACTAACCATAATCTAACTACTCGGGACTAAATAAAGTGCCACTATAGTGGAAGTGCCACTATATCGAGGTGCCACTATAGTGGGATGTCAATGACATCATGTCATTTTGCTTTATTTAAGGCAAAACCAACCAAATCGGTCCCAGGGTGCCACTATAGTGGGAGTGCCACTACAGTCGAGTCTCGATTTAACGTACCCCTGGGGACCGACCCTAGGGGTACGTTAATCGAGGGGTACGTTAAATCAAGGTAAATTTGACGGAGTTTATTATTGGAGGGACCACCCTAGGGTACGTTAAATCGAGGGGTACGTTATATCGGGGTACGTTAAATCGAGACTCGACTGTATAGCGGGTGCCACTATAGCAAGTTTGACTGTACAAGAAAAGTCAGACCGATTTCTGTGAAATCAGAAATTCGGAAACTAGAGACCAATTAAAGCAAACAACTTGCATTTTTCCGAGTAAAAATAGGATGTTTTGAGGGACGGCTATCGATTACCGACGGTCAATGAATTTTTTTTCAAAATTTTTGATCAAAATCATCAATTTTTAGGGCAAAAGTTTCTGGAAAGTGACCCTAACACCAAAATCTCATCCTGAATCCGAATCCGTTGAGATCAGATCGAAATATTTTTTATAGACTGAGATATCTACTAAAATAGGTAAATGGTGCCAAATTCCTGGTCTATCTACTCAAAATAGCTATATATCAGCCCATAAAAATTATTTTGATCTGATCTCAACGGATTCAGATTCAGGATGAGATTTGGTATTAGGGTCACTTTCCAGAAACTTTGTCCTGAAAATTGACGATTTTGATCAAAATTTCAAAAAAAATTTCGGCGCTAGTAGCGAATACCCCCCCCCCCCCAACAAATTTTTTTTCAAAATCAGGTTTTAACCATTTCTAAGTAATTCAAATGCGCTAAAACGATAAAAAACGTGTTTTCGGGCATTTTCTGGCCTAAAAAGTTGATTTTTGGAAAAAAATTTTTTGACCAAAATTCGACTTTTTGCCTTGGGGGACAAGGTTAACCACCTAAAAAATGGTACCTAGAGTCCTAAAAGATGGAATTTGAACATAGTTTTGTTAGCTGGGGCCTACCGCATAAAGAAACTCTGGTATGCATGCTTTTTCATGCATCCAGAGTCACTTTCGAGTGATTTGTGTCTAAGGTATGTGGGTGTGCGCATCTCAACTCCAAGCCCCAAGCCCCCTGCGCCCCGAAGGGAGGCGCATGGTTAGAGATGCGCGCACTCACTTACCTTAGAAATAATTCCGAGCAAGACTCTTGATCATAAAATGCATAAAGAGACTCTTTTTGCCTAGCTCCAGTGACAAAACGAGGTAGAATACCTTGGTCCCCAAGGCAAAAAGTCGAATTTTGGTCAAAAAAATTTTTTTCCAAAAATCAACTTTTTAGGCCAGAAAATGCCCGAAAACACGTTTTTTATCGTTTTCAGCGCATTTGAATTACTTAGAAATGGTTAAAACCTGATTTTGAAAAAAATTTGTTGGGGGGGGGGGGGTATTCGCTACTAGGGTCAAAAATTCATTGACCGTCGGTAATCGATATTTTACCGTTTTGAGTTTTTCATCTAACTTTTGCATGATGAAACACTCAAAATTTGCATTTTTTGCAAAGTGCCTTGGTACCAAAATGCAGCAAATTTATTCCACTATCGAGTCTTCGGTTTGGTTTCTGAGTAATATGAGAGAATTTGGTCGCAGGCAGCGACTCGCGGCAAATCATTTCGCGTTTAACAACTCCATAATCGTTTAAATTTTGGTAAAACTTCGACTCGCTACAATTGTGACTCGCTACACTTTTGGCGACTCGCTACACTTTAACTTTTTTGTCCATTTCCCAAAAACATGTACTACATGTTCCCCTATCCCTTGCAATGTAGAGTGTGCTGGTCTTGGCCGCGAAGCGGCCAACAATTGGCCTGGTACAACAATCTGTACCCACATAACAATAGAAAATTCAATCTGTAGCGAGTCGCAATTGTAGCGAGTCGCAGCAGCGAGTCACAATTTGTAGCGAGTCGCAGGTGGTTTAAATTTTTTGATCAAAAAATGAATTGTGGTTACCGAATTTCTGATGTTTTATAGCCGAGTGATGGCTTGTTCGAAAGCTACACTCAACGAGAATCTGAGCCAGTAATATTTACCAGTATAAAGCCTCGTGTCTAGGGTTGTCGACCGGTCGAAATTTTCGACCGGTCGAGTCGATGGAAGGTCGAAAGTCGAAATTATCGACCGGTCGGGTCGAGTCGAAGGTCGAAAGTCGAAAATTTCGACCGGTCGAGTCGAAGGTCGAAATTTTCGACTAGTCGGGTCGAAGGTCAAAATTTTTGACCGGTCGAGTCAAAATTCGGACAAATGCACGTAACAGCACAACAAATTTTATTGAAATTAATTATCGCTTTGTTTTGTTTTTTTCGCCTTCTTCAAAATTTCGGGTACAGGCTAATTGGTCGCTACAAAACTGGTCGTTTACAAAACTAGCCGTTTACAGAATTGGTCGTCACAAATCTGGTCGTTTAAGGCAGGATGATATCTCAAAATTTCGAAAAAAAGTACATTTGGTCAAAAAAAGTACAATTTGGTCATTTTTCGTCAAAAAGTGCAATTTTATCCAGTGCTTATTGCTATTTTGGAGCGAAAAAAAAGATTTTGACTAAAAACTTCAAAAATAAAAAAGATTTGGGGTCCCAAAAAAAGTACAAATCTTTTTAAAAAGTACATATATCATCCCTGGTTTAAGGTCACCGTCAAGGTCACCCGTTCATTCATTGATTACTTCTTGAAACGCCAATTCTGTAAACGACCAGTTTTGTGACGACCAATTCTGTAAACGGCTAGTTTTGTAAACGACCAGTTTTGTAGCGACCAATTAGCCTGTACCCAAAATTTCATCCACCAGATTAGCTTTGATGATGTGCAGGTTAGCTGCCGTTTGCTTTGCCAACCGAGATCTGAGTTCTTACTAAAATAGTGATTTTAAATACAAATTAACTACGCTGAACATGAATCTGACGTGTAATCTAACAGTTTTGCACATGAATGACCGACAACCTAGCGAAAACAAAACATTCTGGGCAAATCGGGCAAATCGCCAAAAAGGTCAATTTGCCCTAAAAAGGTGCTGCAAAAAGACTTTTTTGATGCTAAAATATTTTTTTTTGCTGCAAACGTTGTTTTGCTTCACGAGCCTTCTTCGCAGCATTTTTCACTAGAAATATCAATTATTATACATATTTTGCTGTCAATTTGTCGACAAAATTTTTATTATTTTTTCGGAACGAATAAACCATGATATTCAACCCAAAATTGTAAATTGTAAAAAAAATTGAAAACAGTTTGTTGAGACAAAAATCCTGTTTTGACTCGTGCAGTTGAATTCGTGCAGGCTATGTAGTCCGAAAATTTATTCGTCGTGAGAACATATGCAATTGAAACAAAAATTTCCTTCGATGGAAGGTCGAAAGTCGAAATTTTCGACCGGTCGAGTCGAGTCGAAGGTCGAAAGTCGAAATTTTCGACTGGTCGGGTCGAGTCGAAGGTCGAAAGTCGAAAAATTTCGACTTTTCGACCTTAAAAGTCGAAATCGACCGGTCGAGTCGACAACCCTACTCGTGTCCAATTAGCGGATTTTCCTTTCACTCTCACTCACACTCTTACCTCTCACTCTCACTTTCAGTGTGTGTCCAATTAGCGGACACTTATTTTTACTCTCACTTTCACTCTCACTCTCACTTGCACTCAATTTTCGTGTGTCCAATTAGCGGAATTTTCAAATATTCGAACCAGCAACCTCTACATCACTCCTTAGAATCGCTCAGAACCACATCCAGAGTGGCCTAAAGGCAAAAATAACTGGTTTTTTGGGGGTTTACTAAAGGGGGGGGGGTAAACTTTTTGCGAAAATTCGATTGAGCGGATCAGATTTCGGGTCCGATAGGCTTAATCGCTCAAAATTCCAGGTTCACGGTGGTTTTGAGTGGTTCAGGGTGGATTAGTGTGGAATTCTGGGCGATATAGCCCATCTGACTGAAAATCTGATGCGTTCAATCGAATTTTCGCAAAAAAAGTTTACCCCCTTCAGTCAACCTTCAAAAAACCAGTTATTTCTGCCTATTGGGCTCTAGGTAAATTCATTTCGGGCAAAGCAAATTCAGTCAGTGCAACACATACATATGCATATTGCAACAAAATCATTGTGACAATTCAATTTGCGCCACAATCAAGTTGCGCCAAATTACTTTGCGCCACTCTTTTCAACCGGTTTTGGTCCCAAATGACGAGTATGATTATTGCCCACTGATTAAGATGCTTGTGTAGTGTTGTTTATATTGTTTTTTGCTTGTTCACTGCTGTTTTTCAACTGTTTACATCGTTCAGATATGTCCAACGAATATCGTACTGCAAAAGGTAAAATTATGGGGTTCCGCAATGGCTACGCAATGAGCTTTCGTCGAGTGCGCCAGCATGATGGAAAGTGGATATGGTGATGCACGAAAAAAGGCTGCGATTGGTTTACGATTGGTCAGTTTCCGACTTCAGTAATGATGGGTATAATAATTGCATTGCTCTTTTTCGTATATTATTTACAAGCAACTTCAGATTTTGAGACCGCCGTCAAGAATGCAATTCTTAGTTTTTTCCCTGATGTGTCTGTCAAGGATTGTCTATTCCAGGCTGTACCAAAGTGTCTACAAGAGAGTGCAGAAGCAGAAAATAAGAAGTCTTTGGGCAATTTCGGACGTCCAAATGGTGCTTCGCTGCTTGCCTGCTTCATTCTTTTTGTCAATTGGGGAGGTAGAAAACGGATATGATGAGCTTCGTGCAGGGAAGGCCATTTCTGGACTATATAGTATACATATAGTAGTACCATGTGAGTACCAAAAAGGTACTAAATTTAGTACCATGGTACTAAATTTATTACCATAAAAATAGTACTCTTTTGTGTATGGTAGTAAATATAGTACCATGGTCCCTGTTTAGTTCCAAGTACTAACATCTTGTTCAACTGTGTTTATGTAGTATTTTGATGTCAGCAGCATGAACATCTTGTCAAAAATCATTTAATACCATCCAATTTGTCACTTTAAAAATTTTTCTTAAAAAAAATAGATTAAACATAACAATGTAGGATGTTTTCTCCGTGCACAGCTAATTTTAATCAAGTGGTACGCCACAAAGTGCCACTGGATTGCCACTAATTACCATTGGATTGCCACCAAAGTTGTCAAATCCAGTGGTAATCCAGTGGATTACCACTGGATTCGCGCCCATTCACTAAGGATTTATTTGCTAAGGCATTCTTTCTTAAAATCCGATTTGCTGAGAACTTTGCTACCTTTTCGTACTTTCCCTTTATCTCAATGTTCTGATAGGTGATTGGAAATTTTTCCGACGGGTCATTTTTCCACGGACATTTTTCTGCCGTATTTTTTTTCTGGTTTTACTGATTTCAACGTGAGATCTAGGTAAATGATATTTTCAGATTGTGACCAACCTACCCCAACCATCCTAAACCACCCAAAGTACCCTAAAACAGCCCTAAATATCCAAACCAAACCCAAACCTGAAAAATAAAAATTTCGCAAAAATAAAAATAAAACACCATTTTTTAATTTAAATTTGTGAAGGAATTGGGTTTGTTAAGCTCAAAGTTGAGATTTTACACATCCCAACTTCAATACCTGGTCTAGGTATCACCCGGCCAGGTGGATGTCCACCTGGATGGCCTAAAAATGAAAAAGTTAATTTAAATAAAAAAAAATCTATTTTTCCAAACTAAAAAATTTGCGAAGAATTGGACTTGTTGAGACCAAAAGTGCGATTTCACCTACCCAATCCCAAATCTATGGTTGGGTACCACCTGGACAGGTTGATATCCAGGTACCTCAAGAGTAGGGGTATATTCCCCAAATGTCCTGAAAGGTCAAACGTTAGTCTTTTTATATCTGAAATTACGGTTAAAAAATAAAGTGGTCACACAGGTGGATTAGAACCAGCAACCTCGGCGGTGAATATCCAAGTGGTCGTCCACTTGGATCGAAAATGTTTTTCACGTTTTTGGATTCCAAGACGATTTTTCTGAACTAATTCGAGCACCCTGAAGATGGTTTGACAGTGGTGAAATCACGTTTTATCGAGAAATTTTTGAGTTATTGCTAACGATTGATTTTGATAAATCAATCGTTAGAAATAACGTAAAATCATGGTAAAACGTGATTTTACCACTGTCAACTCATCTTCAGGATGCTCGATTTAGTGCAAAAAATGTTTTAGAACCCGGAAACGTCAAAAAAAATTTTTGATCCAAGTGGACGACCATTTGGTTTGGTCACACTGGATGATGGGGTTCTTAGTGATTCTAAGGGCTGATTCAGAGGTCGCTAGTTCGAGTCCATCTGAGCGTATACCTTTTTTACCAATTAAAGATATAAAAACAGGCGTTTGACTTTTCAGGGCATTTGGGTGATTTTAGCCCTACTCTGGAATTACCTAGATATCAACTACCGTATTTCCTCTAAAATAGCCCCCGGGCTATTTTATTCAAACCTCCAATTTTCAGAAAAATTTGAATTCGATTTCGAGATTTTGGGTGAAAATTAAGAATCTAAAAAGTGGAATCGGTAGAGCTCGTGGGAGTTAAGAAAACGTATCAAACAGCTTTGCAAAATATTTACTCTGCTCCGAGATACAGACCCTCAAAGTAGAGGGGGGGGCTATTTTAGAAGGAGGGCTATTTTAGAGGAAATACGGTAGTCCAGGCGGTAGCCACCCCAGGTTTGGAGTTGGGTAGTTAAAGTCGCACTTTTGGTCTTAACAAGCCGAATTCCTCACACAATTTTAAGTAAGAAAAAATGGTTTATTTTTTATTCTAAAGAAATTTTAATTTTGTAGGCCATCCAGGTGGACATCCACCTGACCAGGAGGTAACCACCGCACGTTTTGAGGTTTGCGTGGGTGAAATATTGATTTCGGTCTTGACAAACCTTATCTAACACATAATTTTAAGTTAGAAAAAATGAGTATACCGTATTTTCTCTATTAAACGGGCCCTCTCTAATAAACGGGCCCTCGACTTTGAGGACTTATATCTGAGCCCAGAGTAAACATTTTGCAAAACTGTTTTTTGCGTTTACTGTACTCCCACGAGCTCTACTGATTCCACTTTTTAGATTTTGGTTGAGCACCCAAAAATCTTGAAATTGACCTCAAAATTTTCCGATTTTTGAGGGGTTGAAAAATAAACGGGCCGGCCCGTTTAATAGAGAAAATACGGTAATTAAGAAGAATTTTACTGGGAGAAAATAGATATAGAAACCTGGAGAATGAAAGGGAAAGAGAAGAAAAAGTTGGAATGAGAAGGTCTTTGACACAAAAACAACTACAAAACGCCTTACTAAAAGAAAATTTACCGAATGTGCTTTTACCAAAAAAACTTTTACCCCGTTTTATTCACTTCCTCTCTCTACACAGTCCTTAATCCCGTCAAAATTCAAAAGACGCCAATTTAAATTTTTCAAATTTTGAAAAAAAACAGCCGGCCTTCTCATGAATTCGAGGTCGAGAAACACGAATATGAGGTTATCTCCTCCATCTGACCATCTAACCGGGATTGTGAACTCAAGCCAAATAAAGTTTTGATATACCGTATTTCCTCTAATAAGCGCGCATGCTCTAATAAGCGCGAACCCCCTACTTTGAGGGTCTATATTAAAATAATTGAAAAATGACATAAAAATACCCTGTAAGGAGGGGGGGGGGTTGATGCGTCCTTGGTAAACGGGATAAGTACCCTAAAGTCTTCTGACTTTTCTTCCTAACGTATCCTGCGGTACCTTGAGCTTCAAGCACCACAGTTTTTGCCTCACATTGCCCCTTCAACACAAGATTTTTTAAGTGCATGCAGCAAACTTACTGATAATTTCGTGGCTCTGATACAGTAGAACAAAGTGAAATTCTATAGCAATTCACCAAGAACTCTTTGAACACGAGAGTTTTTTGTACACAGCAGTTGGCCAAAAAAATTTTTCAGTCAAAATCGGAATTCCCGAATATTTTTGTGTTTCTTTCAATTTTTTCGAAAACTTTTGGTGTCACTCAGCACAGCATTGAATTTTGCGTTGAATAGACAAGAAAGATTGTGTCAAATGCTGTTTTACCAAAGAAACATACCATTTGAAGAGGAAAATTCCGGTTTATTTTCCGGTCGGAATTATATTTTCAATATTTTGAATATGTCTGTTCAATATACTTGAAATACTAATGCTGCAAAGCGTCGAGGCAGCAAAGCCATCAATCATCACTTAATTTAGCATCTCTTTAAATTTGGTCTAACGTTGTGTTCATCTATTTTCAACTAGAAAACTTTACATTCCAACTCCTGTGCGTAACTTTTGCTACTCCTGACTCAGAATTTTCCTCGGCTTAATAAAAATTTGGCGCAAGTATAGAATGCTTTTTTTTCAGCTTTTTTTGTCAAAGTTTTTTCAAAAAGAAAACACCCTCGTGTTCACCGTAAAAATCTGCGTCCGAAATCCCGAAAAATCCCAGACCCGTGTCGGAGTGAAAAAAACGTAACTTTAATTCAAAGATTTCAATAAAATTCAACACAAAATTCTGTGATTAACAGTGAGCGAATAATAAAAAATGACATTGTTCGAAAACAGTTCTTTAAAATTAATTCCAGTTTTTAAAGCCTTTCAAAAGATACAATAAACTTTTCAAAAATTACAACAAAATTCTATCGTTTTTTGTTGAGTGTGTTTTAGAGTAGGTATCAAGACAACTTTAATAAGTACCTTCTTTGGGTTAATTTTTATTCTGTTAAATCCGTAGAATATACTGACGTGTACGACTGTGTCGTTCCATTTTTATATTTGGGTGAAATTTTCGGATTTTTTTTCGAATATTATACTATTTTTGTCTTTCTTCGGCCCAAACCTTTTGAAAAAAATATTTCAAGCTCATTATGGGTTATGTAATACGGATCAGCATTGCATCATCATATTTTCAACTCTTATTCTGTGAATGTGAAAAGTTAAAATGAAAGAGTGATAGTAATTCTCTTTTATACCAAAAGTTCGATAAAAACATAACTATTTCGAAATTTTCTGATTTATTTCTTGAATTTTTCTTCGAGCGAGCATCAATGATCCATCGTATAGACAATTATGATATTAATTTTGTACAGTCCACTCTCGATATAGTGACACTCTCGATATAGTGACACCTTGAAAAAATATTGGTTGGCCGGCAGAGAAACTCAATTTCGTTTTCCAAAATCTTTAGGGCTTGTTCCGGTATAGTCTCGGTACCCATACTTTTATTTATGCAGTCGTACATACAAAAATTAGTTACTTTATAAGTACTGTCAAGTCTGAATATAAGAGCAGCCCTGAGGCAGGGTGATGAGGCGGCGGGCCGCCTTATTAAAAGGAAGGGTGAAAGCTGTTAAGGACATAGTCTCGACTTGAAAACATTATTCCAAGTTTTGTGTGTTTTTAAATGTCGTTTTAGAGCCGTGTTTTGTCGACAATCCGGTGTTGCGATGTCAGACAAACTTGTGCAAAATTAAAAGATTGATTAGCATAAACAATATCAAAGTTTCGAAATTCCTTCGAAAAATGTCCTGAAAACGGAAAAGAAAAGCGGAAAAAACCTACAAAAAAAGCTTGATAAATCTTTTATTGAAGTTCAATTTTTAAGGCATTTTTTAAGGAATTTATGAATTCTGATATTGACAATGCTAATCCAACTTTTAATTCTGCACAAGATTGTCCAAATTCGAAACATCAGATTGTCGATAAAATATGGCTTTAAACGCATATTAAAAAACACAAAACTTGGAATAATTCGAATTATTCAGCCGGCTGAGCTAAGACTCAGCCGGCTGAAATCAGCCGGCCGAGGACACCACCCTGCTAGGTGCATGTAATTTATTGACTGTGTAATATGTAATTGAACACTGTTAATCACTAATTCAATTTTTAAAAGATTTTGTCTGATATGGAATGAAAAAATTAAGAGCAGAAAATTTCTAGCGAAAAATTCAAGTAAAATTTAAATTTAACAAAAAAGTCGAATCCTCACACATATTGTAATTGATGCCAGCTGCAAGGATGAGACAAATAACCTAAATTTTTTATCTTTTAAGTTATAACTTGATAATACTAATTTACTCTAAATATCCTTGCGGTGTCTGTTATATTTTTTATGCCTTCTCAGTTCATCTTTTTGAGCAGATAGTCAAAAAATGTATCATCTATTGCTGCCTGGATTCTGTAAATAATATTTTGACGATTTTGTATAAAAGCCTAAGCCTTCATTAACGCCATATTTTGACGGTATATATTTATAAAAATGTCAAAATTCACCGTATTTACTATAATGGGTGCAGGCCGTTTCGTCGCCACAATTTTTGTCGCCAGCATTTTCGTCACCCACAATTTTCGTCGCCAAAAATTTTCGTCGCCAACAATTTTTGTCGCCGGTATATTTTCGTCGCCGCAGTTTTCGTCGCTCACAATTTTCGTCGCCAACAATTTTCATCGCCCAGAATTTTCGTCGCCCACAATTTTCATCGCCGGCATATTTTGGTGGACAAACCGGTGGACCTTTGTACTTTCCTTTTCCTGCAGTATTGTTCTCGTACGTTCAGAGACCAATACATAGAGCTGAGCAACATAAACATAAAAATGCCAGTTTTATGAAAATAAAAGGCTCAAATCAAGAACACCCGTCAAAATCTTTAAATCCCGTCAAAATCATTAAATCTCCCGTCCGATTTTTAAAAGTTCTCTTTCTCGGTGTATAGTGTTCGAATTTTTTTTTTGCATAAGCTTGTAGCCCTGAATCTCTAGTTTCTGATAAGCTATCAACTAGCTTGATACAATTTTGAAAAACAGGAGAAAAATTGAGTTTTTCAAAACCACACCTTTTTTCAAAACGACTCTACCACTTTTCAAAATTGTATCAACCTAATTGACATCTTATCAGAAACTAGAAATTCAGGGCTACATGCTGAAAAAAAAATAAAAAATTTGAAACATATACACCGAGAACCAGAACTTTTAAAAATTGGACGGGAGATTCAATTATTTTGACTGGAGATTTAATGTTTTTGACGGGTGTTTTCAAGTATAACCAACAAATAAAAAGAGAAAGAAGCGTGACAAACCGTAACGACGCTAAACACGTAAAATCAATAGACAATTGTGCCAACAAAAATACAGTCCATGCTCGATTTAACAACTCAAGGCAAAACATATGCCGGCGACGAAAATTGCGGGCGACGAAAACTGTGGCGACGAAAATATACCGGCGACGAAAATATGCCGGCGACGAAAATTGCGGGCGACGAAAATTGTGGCGACGAAAAATGTGGGCGACGAAAATTGTGGGCGACGAAAATTGTGGCGACGAAAATATGATGGCGACGAAAATTGTGGGCGACGAAAATTGTGGCGACGAAAATTGTGGCGACGAAACGGCCTGCACCCACTATAATAGTAGCCCAGCCCCTCTAATTGTAGCCTCCCCTCTAATAGTAGCCCCTCCCCAAAGAGGGTGGTTGAAAATTAGTAGCCCTGGGGCTACTATTATACTAAATAAGGTATGTGTTCCTTTTGAATAACTTTATACCTGCCGACAGGTCATAAAAAGTAAAGGCTGTATGTGAATTTCCGCACCGAAAGTTAGACCGAATTTAATTAATTTGGTGCGGAATTTCACACTTTTGGTGCGGAAATTTAATTTGATCCAAAAGTAAATAGGCTAAAAGCATTCTGACCTTTTCATTTTTCGGCCCCAAATAATCAAAAAAGAAAGTCAGGTGTGCCACCAAGGAACGTGTGCACTTAAAAAATAGGAAGTCATTTATATTTTTAAAAGTGGTATTTCCATGGCGCAGTGCGTAAGCGTTCGCGTTTTTTGACCCAAATTAATGTTGCGGGTTCGATCCCATTGGTGGCATGCTATTTAAATTTTACCTTGTTTGGCCATTTTAGAGATAATTAAACTTTTTTGGCGCCAGATTCGGAATCAGCGACCCAAATTACCTCCAGAACTGACCAAACAAGCCAAAATAAATAGGATGTCACCACGTGAGATCGAACCGGCAACATTATTTTGGGCCAAAAAACGCAAACGCTTACGCACTGCGCCATGACAGAAAATACGGTAGTAAATATATTTTTTTTTCGGCGCGACTGTAATACACTAGCACCTTGTGTTCCTTTTGTTTAATGGGTAAAATTGTGGATATTATATTGATGACAAAAATGTTGAGGTTCGAATCACAATGGTAGCAAATATTTTATTTATTTTCGTGATATATCTGAGTCACGTCCGAAGGATTGGACATCTAAGAGAGAGGGAAATGGGAAGCGAGTGTACTCGCTCAATGCTGATGTCTATGTGGCCCAATTGGAGAGACTGAATGAGGCAATTGATTGGAAGAGACAATGGAAGAAGAACGGAATCATCTTCCGCCAAGACAATGCCAGGCCCCTCATCGCAGCCAAGGTGATTAGGGCAATCGAAGGCTGTGGCTGGGAGTTGCTTGAGCATCCTCGTTACTCTCTAGATGGAGTTGCCACTGACTTCCACGTGAATTGATCCATCTCTAATGAATTCCAAGGGACAGTGTTCGACAATTGTGATGAATTAATGCAAGGAGTGATTGATTGGGTTGCCTCTAGGAATCCCCCATGATTTGCAAGAGGAATCAATAAGTTGCCAGAGAAGTGGCAAGAGATTGTCGACAACGAAGGAGAGTATGCTAATGAGTAGTAAAAAGTCTAGTTATTCGTATTTTGTCTATGCTATTATACCTATTTTTAAAAGTAGACCACCCTGAGTTGCTTAATTTTGTGCCTCTTTTCATTGACCTTTTTAGGCCCTTTATTTTTGAGATAACTAAACGATTGATAGCGGAGGTAGGCGTAAATCCGGAATTTTCGGATTTTAACCGCGGCGAAAATCCAGAATTTTGGGAATCGAATATTTTGAGCGTAATTTTGATGAGTTTCGGTTTTGTCTTGAGGGATTTAGCATTGTTAGACAGTTAGCGCGAATAGCTCTAACAGAAATTTTATTAAGAGAACGTACACATATCAATTTCTACACTTATCCTAAACTCGTTACCAGTGTTGTCCATTTGGCTCGCGCGAGCCAAACGAAACACCTAAAGTCGCATGTCCTAGCGAGCCAAATGGGTTCGAGCCATATGGCTCGCCTTTTTTTATATATGCGAGCCAATTGGCTCGCGTACTTGTTTTTTTAAGCGAGCCGAACGCGAGCCAAAACCATACAAGCCATTTGTATCGCGAACCATTTGGCTCGCAAACAAAAACGAATGGTTCGGCTCGCGCTTTTTATGTGAGTTTTAACCGTCAACTTATTGTTAAAGACAAATAAAAGGGCAAATTAAGTGTTACTGGCTCAATATTTGCAAGAAATCAGTCAAAAAATTGAAAAAAAAAGGAAAAATAAACTAGATTTAGTCTTTATTTCAGCAAACAAGATTTTCCGCGAGCCGAACTATACGCTTATTATAGATGCGAGCCAAATGGCTCGCGAGCTAAGAAGCTCTTGTCACTTTGTTCTTTAACTTGGCGAGCCATATGGCTCGCGGACACAGCTATTTGGCGAGCGAGCGGTGAAACTTCGACTCGCTACAATTGTGACTCGCTACACTTTTTGCGACTCGCTACACTTTAACTTTTTTGTCCATTTCACCCAAAAACATGTACTACATGTTCCCCTATCCCTTGCAATGTGGAGTGTGCTGGACTTGGCCGCGAAGCGGCCAACAATTGGTCTCGTACAACAATCTGTACCCACATAACAATAGAAAATTCAATCTGTAGCGAGTCGCAATTGTAGCGAGTTGCAGTAGCGAGTCACAATTTGTAGCGAGTCGCAGGTCGTTCGAGCGAGCAGCTCGCGTCCTCTCAAAGGGAGGACGAGCTAACGAGCCAAACGCACAACACTGCTCGTTACTACACTCATCCATACTTTCATTCACGACAAATAACATTTTAAACAACTCAGCATTTACAACAACTGCTTGATGCTCGGTCAATACTTGTGGAGGAATTCAACAGCTACAAGATCAGCGGAAAATCAGCACGAAAATCCGACAAAAGTCACTCAGAACTTACAGGAGAAGAGGTAAAACCAGCTGTTTTCCTTGTATTGGAATTTGAAGGATACTTGGTTCGGCATATTCCTGGCCAACTTTCTATAGGAAATTGCGAGTGCAATATATCGGAACACCCATACTCCTATATAGGAAAATGATCTGCGTGGAAAACTGCACCAGAATACACCAATATACCGGTCGGGCGTTCTCGTGTTAATAAATAAAGACAGGATAAAATAACAAGGCTGTCTAACAAAGCGATCAAATGAGACAACTATCGTTTACGCTAAAGTAGGAATGCAAAATAAATAAGCTAGAGACACATAAAAAATCAAACATTCTTTTATTTTGAATAAATGTTTTCGCAGCTGAAATCCCAAAATTCCTGATTTTCGCAGCGGTTAAAATACCATAATTTCGGTTTTTCGCCGCGGTTAGAATCCGGAAATTCGGGATTTCCGCCTAACTCCGATTGATAGCTTGTTTTGTAGCCCTAACCAAGGGCTTTCTAATAAATCATTAATCGAAATTGTTAAAAAAATAGTTTCTAAAATTAATATTAAAAAATGGCGGCAAATTATGCACCAACCCAATGCCGTGGTTCGTTAATACGAAGAAACTGGCGCTACCAAGACTTCGTTACAGTTATCGTGTCTGATGTCTTGTTTGCTGTTTTTTGTACTTGGGAGTGAATAAAATCTTTTGTCTCCGTCTTATAATGGCTTTATTGGGGATGTTTCTGGGGCTTGCCACCCAAAAAGTCTGAAACGGGTCGTGGTGTGGTTATGCCGGCCGATTTTTTCTTAAATGTTAACGTAATTTTGAATCACCCTGTATATTTTTGTCACATCAATGAAATAATTTCTGATGTAGAAGATAGCTCAGAATCTAAGCTTCTGTTTGGTATATAAAGAGTAACAACAAGAATAGAAAAAATCGACCCTATCGGAGTATAGGTTGGTTAGAGATGCGCACACCCACATACCTTAGACACAAATCACTCGAAATTGACTCTGGATGCATGAAAAAACATGCATAAGAAAGTGTCTTTATGCGATAGGCCCCAGTAAACAAAACTATGTTCAACATCTACCATTTTACACTAAATTTGCCCATTTTCGGTCTTTTCTCACACCGAAATAGCCCTAAATCCTTCAAAAACGGTCAAAATAGGTATTTTTGGGTGGTCCTAAAACTCAGTTATTTATTGACTAGAACACAAAAATAATGTCTTTTTCGAGCTTCTGAGGCAATTTAAAGTCGATATAGGGTGTTTGGAAACACTTCAAACAAAATTTCATTGGGGGGGGGGGGGGGATGTTATACTCCGGTAGCGCCAAAAAATTTTCTATGATCGCCAAAAAGTTTGATAAAACACGAGCTCGACCTCGACTTGCCTATGTAATCGAGGGTGACTCAGGGATAATTTTATCCGAAATTATCCGAAACTATTAGGTTGAAGTGACGAATCCCGCCCCCCCCCCCCACGGGGACTGATCAGGTGGAGGAGATAACTTCATATTCGTGTTTCTCGACCCTGATTTCATGAAAAAGCCGCGCATTTTTTTGATTCTGACAAAAAAAAATTTTGAACCACAGGGGGGTATCATGGTTTTTTAGTCAAAATTTGAAAAATTTAAATTGGCGCCTTTTGAATTTTAAAGGGAATAAGGGCTGTATTGGGAAGGGAAGGGAATAAAAGGGGCCACTTTTATGGCAGAACGTTAAAAATTCAAAATTTTTGTATTCTTCGCCTGCCTCACCATGTTTTTCAACTGGGCCGTGGCAAAAAAAGACTCTATATGCATTTTATGGTCAAGAGTACTTCTCGGAATCACGGAATTCTGAACTCAAGCCAACTATTATCCTATTATGCTATTATAAACGATTATGATCCAGTAACCAAAATGCGGTAGAAATACCTTATATATGGGTAATCCTTTTTCTTGGGGCAAATATACTTTTTTTTGGCAAATTTTTATTTTGACTGATTTCATTATTTTTTCTCATCTTTTTTCAAAAGTGAAAACATCATTATGTAGCCCTGCGACTTTAGTTTCTAATGAGGTATTAATTGTCGCATCATCTATGCAAAATGTAGTACAAAAGGGTAAAAGTACGAACCAAATTATTTTTCTGACTTGCTTCATACTTTTACCTTCTTGTGCTACATTTTGCGCGGATGATGCAGCAACTGATACCTCCTAAGAAACTAGAAACGCAGGACTACCTGATGGTGTTATCATTTTAAAAAAAGATGAGAAAATTCAATAAAATCATTTAACACAAGAATTCGCCCCAAAAAAGAGTAAAATTTGCCCCAAAAAAAGTATATTTGCCCCAAGAAAAAGGATTACCCCTTATATATGGTTCCAGGTACCCTCTCCGAGTGGCTTACCATGGTCCCTCAAGGCAAAAAGTCGAATTTTTGGTCAAAATTTTTATTTCTAAAAATGGCTTTCCGACACCTAAAAACTCATTTTGGATATGGATTTTTTCTGGTGCAAAAAGATTTTATTTTGGTGCAAATCGCCGTGGTGCAAATTGAATTCTTTTTGGTGCAAATAGTATTCTTTTTGGTGCAAATAAAATTCTTTTTGGTGCGAATCGTATTCTTTCTGGATAATATTTTTTTGCCCGTATAATACTCGTCAAGATTCAATCAATAAAAAAAGATTTAATTTGCACCAAAAAAGAGCTTTTTTGCAGCAAAATTTTTTTTGCACTAAAAAAAAATCTGTGTGCACCAAAAAGAAATTTTTTTGCACCAGAAAAAATCCATATCCACTCATTTTCTGTACGTTACACTTGACGAAACGGCATAAGATGTTGAAAAATCCTGTTTTCGGTCGAGTACCGGATAAGGGGCACGACGATAATTCCGCGCCGGATAATTCCGCGTCAACTTTTTTCTTTTGATCAAAGAGATAAATTTTTTAGCACTTTTTCAGAAGTGATAACACCATCAGGCAGCCCTAAGTTTATAGTTTCTAATGAGGTGTCATTTGCTGGAACATCTTTGCGAAATGGGGCACAAAAAAGTAAAAGTATGAAACAAATCAGGAAATAAACGTTATTTTCTGATTTGTTTCATACTTTTACTTTTTTGTGCCACATTTTGCGAACATGTATCAACAAATGACACCTCATTAAAAACTAGAATCTTGAGGCTACCTGATGGCGATTCTTTTCTGAAAAAGGAGCTGAAAAATTAATCTCTTTGATCAAAAGAAAAAAGTTGGCGCGGAATTATCCGGCGCAGAATTCTCCCCGTGCCGGATAAGGAAGTCCGGCCATGTTTTTTTTTAAATTAGCATGTAGGCCGGAATCTCTATTTGCTAATGAGCTATCAACTGACTCGATGCAGTTATGACAAGTTTGAGAAATGCCCGTATTTTAAAAACAGAGGTTGTTCCATAAATACGGGTATTTCTTAAACTTTTTATCACTACATCGAGTCAGTTGATAGCTCATTAGCAACTAGAGATTCTGGGCTACATGCTGATGTAAAAATAAAAGATTTACGATCAGAAAAACACGAACGACACCCAACTGGCAGGACTCCCAACTGGCAGCACCCAACTGGCAGGACTCCCAACTGGCAACACCCAACTGGCAGCCAAATTTTTCCTATATTTCCTAGACAAACAAATCATTTTAAACTAGTAACACTAGAGTTGACCCAAAACTGCGGTTCCGGTTTACCAGTCCTTTTTCGGATCCCGATTCCGGTTCCTGTCCTCATCCAAATATCAATTCTAAGCCTAACTCTATCATGATTTTGCTCTTTCTTGGCTGATTTCAAACGCATATTTTCAACTTTTGGAGCTAATTTCTTGTGTTAAATACCAAAATAAAAAAACACATGTAAAGCTGCAGCGATTATTTTCAATAATACATTTTTGAGACTCCGGTTTTGGTTTCGGCATAAATAAAATTCCGATTCCGGCTGCGGTTTTTACAAAACTCAAATCCCGATTCCGCTGTTAGCAAAAGTCAAATTCTGGTTCCGGTCCAAATATCGATTTCGAGACAACACTAAGTAACACTATGTTATAGTAACACTAAGTCAAAATGTAAAACAAAACATTAATTCTCACGTAAAATCGTATAGTTAGTTGGGTTTGATAGTACTAAAATTTCGATTTCACACACGCGTACACGAAAAATAATTCAGACCAGCGAGGGGATATCCACCTACTCGAAGATACCTACGCCAGAATATTGAGGTACATACCCCAGTCAAGACTAAAAAATTAAAAACAGGCTGCCATTTGAGAGTCCTGCCAGTTGGGTGTTGCCAGTTGGGAGTCCTGCCAGTTGGGTGCTGCCAGTTGGGAGTCCTGCCAGTTGGGTGCTGCCAGTTGGGAATCCTGCCAGTTGGGATTTTACCGAAAAACACTGAGAAATACTCGCTTGTACGATTAGTGGCGAGAAGAAGCTTTGCAACGGCAAAAAAACTTTGCCCTTTAGAAAGTGCTCATTTTGTCTTTCCCTTTGACTTCCTATTGTGAACCTGGCCTTGCAGTGCAGAGTTTTGCCACAGATCATAATAGGCTATTAGTCGTCTAATCGCAATGTTATCCGTCATTGCGTTTCAGTAAATTCACATTTACCCTCGATATATATATATGTTTATGTACACTTTTTTCATTCATGCAATTGACTGTTTTTACAGCGCTTAGAGTTAAGGCTGTGAGAAGGCAACAGACAGGTTAACATCTCAACAAGTGGATTTGATCTGAAAATGGATGTTCCAATTTACATGTACGAATTCGAGATTCCGAAGTAAGTATTTAATACCAAATTACTTTTTATTTGTAAATTTAATTTCTGTTCAGCACTTTGGTGGGTCTTATCATTGGCGTAGAAGGAAAAACAATTAAGGTTAGTCGGTGTTATGGTTTGTTTAGAATCACTGGCTGTTTGTTAGGAATTCTGTTATCATGCTCAAGTTAGGATGCTTATTCGACCACATCACACGCTGAAAATGATGAAGACGCATCAGATTTGCTCAGTTGAAGGAACACGAGAGAACGTCAATAAGTGGTATGTAGATTCTCATTTTACCTCTTGATTTTCCTCTCATAACCCCTCTATAGTCTGCACATGATCAAAGGCCGTTTTCCAAAAGAGCGCTTTCCCGATTTGGATCTCAAGCCAGTGCTGCCGCCTCCAATGATGACGCATCCAGTTCAAATGGGTTACTGGTACGGTGAAGCCATCTGTTGACTCAAAGAATTTAGACTTTTTGTTCTCATTTCCATGATTTCCATGTGTGGGTACCGAATAAAGAGATTTTGTTGTTAAATTCATAAGAGATTCTGTGTTTACACTCCATTTTGGTGTGCACTTTAGAGTGCTGGATTAAAAAATACAAAATGGGATTTTAGAATGTTGGACTACAATATAAAAGGGGAATTAGATTGGTTGTACATGTCTTATTTTCTCTAAGGGCCTGCTTACAGTGGGATGTCGATGTCGAAGTAAAAGTGGTGTCTAGATCTCGCGTTTCCCATAGGAAAATGCCAAATCTGATATAGATGACCTATACCTACTTTTTGATTTTAGGTATAGGTCATCTATATCAGATTTGGCATTTTCTTATGGGAAACGCGAGATCTAGACACCACTTTTACTTCGACATCGACATCCCATTGTAAGCGGGCCCTAATAGGACCCACGGGTTTTATACTCAACTCACCAAAAACTCATATAACGATCCGGTCGATTCTCAATAAAAACATAAGAATTCTGAGGCGTAAAAAAGGAACTTGATCGGAATCACGTATAAGGTAAGTGGGTACGCGCACTCCAAACTCCCAAGCCCAAGTCGACAGACCTTGTAAGTCATACAGTAACCGGGACTCAATTTTTTTATAAAGCAATCTGTAGCACATAAAAACGACCATGTCCGAGCCAGGAAGTTACACTTAAAGACAATCCATAAGCCGAAATACTGACCGCAAGTCTTTCGTAAAATCGAAAAAAACTGTGCCCCAAACGTGGTGCGCAAAACAGATAAATTTATCTGAACAGATAAATTTATCTGAACCGATAAATTTATCTGCCAGATACAATTTTATCTGACAGATAAAATTTATCTGCCAGATAAAATTTTATGGGTCAGATAAAATTCGATGTTTAAATAAAAATCACTAAAAAAATAAAAAATGGTTCCACACTTGCAAATCTATAGAAATTTTTAAAAATGATAGTGACAAAAATAGCTGATGGGTTTTCAAATTTTTCAGCCAGGATTTCTGGCGAAACCCATCAAATATTTTAGTCACTATTATTCTTAAAATTTCCATAGATTTGCAACTGTGAAACCCATTTTTTAATTTTCTAATGATTTTTATTTAAAAATCAAATTTTATCTGACCGATAAAATTTTATCTATCAGATAAATTTTATCTGGCAGATAAATTCTATCTGTCAGATAAAAATTTATCTGGCAGATAAATTTATCGCTTCAGATAAATTTATCTGTTTTGCGCACCACGGCCCCAAAGCAAATCATAATTCGTGAAACAAAACTTCATTAAACAAAAACACATTTTTCATTTACGCAATTTACAAAAACATATGACCACCACACAAAATTGTTGCTTGGACTTAGATTCTTCTCTGTCAGTTCTCAGTACCCTTTTTGTTCTACCGAAAGTAAACATCACCATCAGCTGTGCACTGCAATTACGAATTGATAAAATTGATACGAATTGGTATTCAGAACTCACAAATATTTCAACGAAATGATGTTGATCTTCAGTAAGAGGGATTAAAAACTGGAAGCATATCACACCATGTTCATTTATCCGAATCGAGACCTTATCGCTAATGGCAAAGCACCCCAAAATTCGCCGGATCAACGAAATCTTGTAGGAATGGCACACTCTGTTCTCCAAACATTCCAGCAACTCCACTTGTTCTGAATGAGATGGAATTTCCGTCTAAAATTCCAAAGCTATTCATCATTCTTCTGAATTCCAGATAAGAGAAGCACCAAAATACCATTTACCTTAATTTTTCCCAGGTCTCCATCAGTGTAAAAGGATATATAGCTCTTGGTGACGATGATCATGACTGACAGTGCAGAATTGTCCAACTCACGGATGACGTCTCGCATGCACTCCGGCCTCAGAATCACCTTGCACAGTGGACGAACACTGTTGAACTCGAAGTCGAGCGCCTTTAAAGGAATTATAAAATGGAAATTTAAGAAGTATGTCACAGTCAACTTTCGATATAAGACCACCACCCATTATATGGAAAGTCGACTGTATCACATAATTCTGACTAGATGCAGCCTGTATTTTTTGAGTTATTTTAAACTTGCTAAAGAGCCAGCTTAAACTTAGAGAAGGCTCTCAAAAATTTTGGACAAAGCAAAAATAAACATACAGTCAACCTCGATTTAAGGACACTCGATATAAGGACAGCGTTTGTCCGGTCCCCAGGCTGTCCTTAAATCGAGGTTTGACTGTACAAAGAGAGACAAATTCCTGGCCCGATTTAGCCAATCTACCAATTACATACCGTATATTCTCCATTAATCCCCCACTCTACGGACCTCATATCTCGGCCTAGAGCACACATTTCACAGATCTGTTTTTCGCGTTTTCTTAATTAGCACGAACTCTCTTGATTTCACCTTTCAGATTTCGGTCGACTGCCAAAAAATATCAAAATCGACCTTATATTTTCCGATTTTTTAGGGTTGAAAAATAATCCCCCATGAGGGATTAATAGAGAATATATGACGCTACTGTAATATACCCCTACCTCACAAAAAGCTACTATAATATCCCCCCTCCCAATAATTTTTCAGGTACCCCAAAACCATACTTTTTTTGAAAAATGGTGGAATTACTACGTGTTGTCCCTAAGCCTAATGCCTACAGCCCGAAGCCTAAGAATTAAGCCTAATTCCTAAGCCTAAAAATGATTGGGGGGGCAGTATCGCCGAATATATGGTAAGAAAAAATTTATTTACCGCATTTGGAATTTGAGTATTTATTGCACAGTTAAACACGATTCCATCATCCTCAACTGAAGCAATTAGACTGCTGCCTTCTCCATCGTAGTGAATTCGGAGGTGAGTTGTGTTGCCGGCAAAAACGTTGAGGAGTTCCTGAAATGTATTACTCGTTTAACACAAACACCATTTTCTGAATAAAGAAGCCAACAGTGAACGTATTTAAGTGGAAGCAGAGTTTGACCGTGGAACGACACACAAATGTTGAAAACTGATCGTAATGGAAGTAGATGTTGGCTTGCTGGTGATGCTGGTCGTCTATTGTTATCTTGAACCCATCGATTGTGACAGTCATAAGGCAGTACTGAAAAGAACAGATGAGGATACATTGGAAAAAATCATAGAACTCACTTCCATGAATGAAAGAGCTTTTAAAATGGGATACATCACTCTAGCATTGCTCTTCTGCGCTTCGAATACATGAAAATCTTTTCTGTTTGATTGAACTATGCTAACATCGCCCAGGCTTCGATGAATTTCACTTTGCAAATCTTCTTCATGCGCACTGGCCATTTCGCTACGCAATTTCTTGAAAACGTTCAATAAGATCATTTAGGTTGCAATCAAACTTGAGTTATTATTTACAGCTTATACCTATGGGAGATGTCATGTAAAAAACAGTACTGTGACTCTAAGAATGATTTACAGAATTTTGATTAGTTCAAAATAATGGTAGAATAGGATAATTTAACCGACCCAATCAATTACCGTATATTCTCGATTAGAAGGCCCCTCTCTAATAGAAGGCCCCTCTCTAATAGAAGGCCCCCTTGAGGACCTATATATCAGCCTAGAAAAAGAAATTCGCAAATCTGTTTTTCGCGTTTTCTTAGTTAGCACGAGCTCACCTGATTCCACTTTTAAAATTTTAGTTGAGCATTCAAAAATCTCAAAATCGAAATATTTTTTTTCCGACTTTTTTAGGGTTGAAAAATAGAAGGCCCGGCCTTCTAATAGAGAATATACGGTAACCGAGCCGGATCAATTTTTGGCAAATTAAGCATAACCGAAAACAGGGTTGTTAAAAATCGGTTTTAGAAAAATACCGGTTTATTCACGACAGAAATTAACCGAAAAGCATGTACAGGTCAGTTAACTGACCGATCTTTTTTTTGAAAAAACCGTAACCGAAAACCGGCCACATGCATTAAAATCTGGTTGAAAAAAACAGAACGGGTAGGAAATTAATCGACCGTATTCTACCCTAAAATATGTTGAAAGAAAACTATTTTGTGATTAGTAAGATTCTAGTAAATATGTGCTCTCCCTCAGTGAATTAGTCAAATCATACACAGTCTTTACCAGTGGCGTAGCCAGGAGGGCGAACTAGTATGAGTGGAGCTTGAGAAAAGAGTATAATGTTGATGAAAATCATTGATACCCAAGAAATTCCTCAACACGCCCGACTGGAAGAAATGGGGACGAAAAGTAACCCACGAAAAAGGGATAAAATGTTTGTGTAATTCCAAACGAAACAACACATGCTTACCAAGATAGGCTTTTATTTTACATAGACATGTGAATAACAACTATATTTATGACAGATAAGGAAACTAAACTTTCGACTCTTTCTCGACTAATACTTCTTTTTCTGGCTCAATCAATTCCTTTTCCTCCTTCACTTCCGGCAAGTCGTCATGAATGATTCCAAAGAGACGAGCAAGGTCAGCAAAGGTCTCTTGGTTAGATATTTCTTTACCGTCCTTGATGATTTTTCTGGCCATTTCCAAGTCTAAGCCTTCATATAGATTATAGAAAAGGATGCCAACTATCCGCCTTTCTGAGCTGTGTCTGCAGTTTGCCAAGTAGAAAACAACAGACTTCATAGGAGCATCGCCGTCCCGTGCCTGAAACTAAGCTACCTTAGGAAACACATTTATTTAGAAGTCATAACACAAATACCTCATCTGGACCAGTTCCTTCAATCAAATACGAGATTGTATCCAAACTGGAATCCACGTCACCTACTGCACTTATTTGATCACCACCACCGAAAATTGATACGAAGGCGCCCTCATGAAAGAAAGTCTTGTTTCCGCCAGTCATATTCTCGCCAGCGACGCGCCCCGTAATTTGAGCGTGTTCCCACTAAAATAAAATTTGATAATCAAGCATCGCTAGTAGGAAAATATTACATGTTGAACTCTTCTTCTTTTCCAATAACCGGATCATCGTAGGAGCAAACATCTCCCGCCGCCCATATATCATCTTTGACATGCATTTTTGAGTCCGCCAGAATTCCCCCATTGACCTTAAACCAAACCATTAAAGTAGAGAACTGGAAATCACCTAAACTAACTTCATCTAATTTCAGGCCGGAATTTACAGCAAGTTCCACATTTGGCTCACTATCATAGACTGCCAAGACATGATCACATACCAAGCTTTGCACTTCCCTTTTTCATGCTGCCCTTTCCATTAGAAGCGGACTCTTTCTTCAGTACATTCGTAAGATCACCCATACGAAGCTCCAATTGACCATTTTCTAGCACAGCAGCAGACTTGATTTGGTGACTAGGCAAAACACGAACGCCCCTATCTCTCATCCTTCTGGTTGCATAGTCAGACAGCAATGGAGGAAGCGCACTAGACAGAAGACCAGCTTCAGGGAACATCATTACCACTTCTACACTAGGCCCATCCTTTTCTTTTGATCCTGTCCATAGCGTCTATTGAGTGAATAAGCCAGTTCAGAACCCAGGAATCCACCACCCACAATACCTATTCTGCTATTCATCTTGCTTTTGATAACTGCATCCAGATTTCTGTAATCATCAACCTGAAGCTCCATAATTTTTTTTGAGAATTCAGCACATAAAACCGACATTTGTAAATTTTGAGATCGATTTTTTAAGCTCTGCTTTTCGACTGTCACTCTTATCCAGCACATCCAAATCCTTCAGTCGGCTGCCTGAATTTTCAAGATTTAAATGAGACTAATATTAGTTCTTAAATTTACCCGTAGCCAGCAAGCACTTCTTAAAGCTGATCTTTTTCCCGTCCATGAGCTCAACCCAGTGTTTCTCGGAGTCCACCTTGACGGCCTTGGAATTTTTAAGCAGAGCAATTCCACCATGCGAATATTCAGAGCTAGTGGTGGCATCGATTTCAGAAGAGAAGTCTTCAAGTTTCGGATAAAATCCGTCTGACTCATATGGTAGGTCTCTTCGCTTGCCAGATGCTGGAGAAATGTAGGAAAGACTTTTCGGTGTGTTCTCATTGCCATACCACCAAACTTCTAAAAATAAGATTTGAGAAAAAATACATTTCTGTAAATGATTATTCATACCTTTAGAGAGCAGTTGTCGATTGTAGGGAGACTCATTTTCTTCGGAAATGATCAGTACCTTGGCTTCAGGATCTCTTGCTCGGATAGTCAATGCGGCATAGTAACTAGCAGTTCCACCACCAATCAAAACATAAGGCACTGAACAGAAACGCCAACTGCTAAAGATACGTCTTGAGTTGCGGAACATCTGTAAATTTAATAAAAAATGTTGAATACTCCATAAAAGCAGATGAAAGCATAATGAATGAGGAGTATTGGATAAAAATCCACGCATACTACGCAAATCGTTGATACAGTGAAATGCAATTACAAAACTTGGAACAGTCTTTTTATTTGATGACAACACAAATTACAACTGTATCTCATTTAGAAAGGGGTGGTATTTAATTTTGCCATAGAATTGTGAAAAATGGCCATAGAATACTGAATTTTGGCCATAGATCTGTGTTGGCCATAGAATATTGAAAAATGGCCATAGATTTCTGAAAATTGGCCATAGATTTCTGAAAATTGGCCATAGATTTCTGAATATTAGCCATACTCGCTCGAAATCATGTTTCAACCACTTTTTAAGATGCTCTTGGACCTGAAACATCCTGAAAAGATGTTTTAAGCGTGTCGATGACACTTTTCCGAGAAAAAAATTCTGTAATTTTCCGACCATTGGTCGCTGAGGGCAAAAAGTCAAATTTCGGTCAAAAAAATTCTCGGAAAATTGTCATCGACACCCTTAAAACATCTTTTCAGGATGTTTCAGGTTCAAGAGCATCTTAAAAAGTGGTTGAAACATGATTTCGAGCGAGTATGGTTAAAATTCAGAGGTCTATGGCCAATTTTCAGAAATGTATGGTCATTTTTCAGTATTTTATGGCCAATTTTCAGTAATCTATGGCCAAAATTAAATATTCTATGGCCAAAATTCAGTATTCTATGGCCAATTTTAAATATAACCCTTTAGAAAGTCAACCCTATTACCGAAATGTCTTCCTGAATCCGAATCTGTTAAGATTAGGTCTAAATAATACAGGGAACAGATATCCTTGAAGGTAGATAAGTGGTACAGATTTTCTAGATAAGTGGTACAGATTTTCTAACATCACAGCTCCTTAAAATTCGTTGCACCTTATTTCAATCAATTCAGATTCAAAAAAATTTAAGAGTAATTTTCTAAAAACTTTCACCGTTGAAATTGTCGATTTTTAAAATCGAATCGATGTTTTACAGTCAACCCCACCCTCGTCTTCCACAACAAAAGTGATGCAAACATTGCATGGAAACGAATGTAGCATTTTACCCGATTTTTTAAATTTTACAAATTGTAGAGCAATCGAATAATGTGGTTTATTTCCAAAAGTTGTAGTTTCAAATGTACAAAAAGAATCAAAACGGGTAACAAAATTCAACAATACTCAGGCATAAACAAAATTATACTACAAATACAACAACAAAACAAGCAAATCCCAACAACTTTTATAATAAACGATAGCGGACAACTCTATAGAAATGGAGCAAAAAAGTCAGAATCACCGAACTTTTAGTAAAAAGGGTTAACAAAGATAAAAAATACCGTATTGCATCTAACAAGCCGACAGTCGCCTTATTTTTTGAGCCCTAAAAATTTAAAAAATTTTAGGCCGATTTTGAGATTTTTGAGTGCTTTCGTGTCAGGAGAATGCGACAATTGTTGGATCCAAAATTTTAATCCTTATAACCAAATTTTCAAATTTCATGGTATAAAGTTTGGAAATAAAAAAAACCCAAAAAGAAAAGATTTAGGTGAGGGTCCTCAGGAGAGAGCTGTCAAGAAGGTGGTAACCATGAAGAGGTGCCAAGGATGAGGTGTCCAAGTAAGAGATGCTCCGGAGAGGGTACTAGCTGGATGGTACCCAAGTGGGGGATACCTAGGAGGGGTATTCAAGCGAAGGTACCCAGGTGGTTGTACTCAAGCAGTGTTACTTATGTAGTAATACGCAGGTAGTGTTTACTAAAGGTGGGGTAATGAGATAAGCATCTATGGAACCTTTCAGTCAGGATTTTGGTGTGTGGACATGCCGTGAATGCGGCTGGCGCTTTCCTAGTCACCTTATTAGAGAAAATACGGTATATTAGATGGCTACTTTCAAAACAATCCAAACAAAGAAAAGCTACCGGAAATTGTGAAAGCAACAAAAAAATCATATTTTTTTCCAAAAGTCTACATGTTCAATCTAAACAATGACTGAGGTGATGAGGATTATTATCTGTAGTGTCTGTTGACCAGCGAGGTGTTGCCCTTGAATGAGTCGTTGGTGGTCCACAAGTAGGGGTCTTCAGCCGATCCGGCAGATCCCTTAGAGTAGTTGCCGAGTGGAGACTGCTCCTCAATAATCCTGTGGGGCGGTGACAGCTTTGCATTTCGCCACTGGTGACCCCCGCTTCTAGCAACAGCTGGACTATTGCTGCCTGGAGTGGATTGGAAGAGGGGCCGATCGGTGGACAACCACGTGTTTTTGTTGTTATCAGATGCACTATTGGTGGGGTCATGGATGGGCGATATCTCAGCGATGTGGGAGGGAGTGTTGGTCATTGGGGTTTGGTGGGTGTAGTTGTGCTGCTGCTCGCCCTCTGCATTGCCATTCTCTGTGCAACGATAGCCTGAAATTGTTGGCGTGATTTATAATGAAAATGTCCGTTGTATCGAAGTTTTTTTAAAGGGCCATTGCCACCTGTTTTGAATTGTCCCCCACCAATTCAAATTTTCGCGCCTAATCATTCAACTTCTGTACTGATTTTTCAACTTGGTTTCTAACAAAACAAGGTCTAGAATTTAATTTTAGGTATAGTTTTGTTAGAAACCAAGTTGAAAAATTCGTACAGAATTCAATGATTCAGAAAATGTTTGAATTGGCGGGGGACAACCGTTGTCGGGGACGGTAATGACCCTTTAACATTTTTTGAATTTTTATTAAATTTTTAGTCCAGATTCTGCAAATCTTCATTCGATTTATGAGACGATGAGCGATCACATTCCCCACTGTCAATGGCTACTCGATACTCAACAAAGTCAACTTACCAGCCACTAAAAGGATAGCAGAGAAGATCAGGACTAGTGTGGAGACTACCACATTGTTGTAGCTTTCTATGAAATCAGACAATGCTGCATGCAATCCATTGCCAGCCTTTTCGCCTATAATGCAACCACAAGTAAATCAAGCAAAGACACTATTAGAATCATAAAACTCACCTGCGGTCGGGTTGTGGGCAATTTTACTGCCTTGGGGAGTCTTCACTACAGGCTGTTTGACCACTGGTTTGATATCTGGCACAGCTGTAGTAGGGGCCACCACCACTCTTTCTTGTTGCTTGACTACTGGAACTGCTGGAGCTGACTCGCCGACGACAACTTCACGAAAGTAGCCAGGTTCGGGTCACTAGCATCCCATACCTGATGAGTTTAGATAAATTTTGTGATTTTAAAATTTGTAAATGCCCTACTTTGAAAACAGTTTGACCTACACCTTTCAATTGCACATCAAATGTGCGGTTGTTGCTGGAGGCGACCACTTTGAGAAGGTCGGTTCGATGGAACTTGTAGTGGGTGTTGCTGTTGGCGGCATGGAAGAGACGACCAGCAGCGTCCCGAAATTCTACGTATAGCTTGAGTTTGGTGTTTTTGGGCAGGAATTTGGCTGTTTCTGTGCCTGACACTAGGGAGTCTGGCAAGTCTACTCGAATGTGCACTGATTTTATAGGAAGTATCTGAAAAATGTAGGGTGGAATAAAAAATAGTACAATTGCCAGTCAAACATATTTTTTTGAAAATATAGCCGAACCTCGGGCAGCCTCCATTTGAAGGCCCACACCTAAAGTTCGACCCCAAGCTGAAGCTCGACCCCAACTTTTTTTCGAAATTTTTTTCCAGCCCTGTTTTGACAGTCTGCTCACAAATATTGCAAAGATAACGATTCCGGATTTCCATGCTTTTGAGCTTTTGATTTCTTAGTGAAAAAAGTCGCAGGGTTTTGTGAAAAAGAGGCAAAATCGAATTCCTTACGACTTTTGGACCACATTTGTCAATAAAGAACTGGCGAGTGTTTTCAAAGCGCGAGGAAAAAAAAACTGCCGGACCCAGCTGGGGGTCGAACTTGAGGTTGAGGATGTTAAAACGTTGTTTTACTGCATTTTAATCAGTGCTGTAAGTGGCACCAGCACCAGGCAGCTCACGGCATTCCACTGGTGCCGTGAGCCGGTGCTGGAGTTCTCAGGGTCGGTGCCGTGGGTCGATTCCGAAATTTTCGGAGTCGTTGCCGTGAGCTGGTGCCGGTGTCGTAATTCTAATATTTGCAACACTGATACCAATCTTCAAAGTGTTTAAAATATTTAAAACTAGTAACAGTACCTACCTCAACATGGACCAAAGCACTTCTTGTAGATCCAGTCTCTTGCACCTCAACCACTGCGCTTCCTTCTTTGCTGAACGATTGTAGGGTGTCAGCTTTGTCTGTTTGTATACTAAGCAGAGGAGTGTAGTGCGAAGGCACCACAAAACGCGTCTTTTTTCTGCAACAATTTCAGTAAAATCAACATATGAGAAATTTAAAAAAAAAAGAAATGGTCCACCTGTTGACTGCTAATTTAAGATTTGTCTTGGTAGTCATTCTAAGAGTATCCATGGCCAGTTCAGGAGCCAGAAATCTCAATCCCTCGTCCACCACCAATTTTACTTTGTGGGTAAACTCGTGCACTTTGCCGTATAAGTTCTTACTGGTGGGAGAGTCAGCTCGCACACTGGCTGCCAATGTCACTTGTCCGCTTTTAGGGTGTGTAAATTGATGGAGAAACGGCTTTTTGGGGATTCATCAATGAAGTCCTGAAAATTTTCAACTATAAATAGACGGATATTTTAGAGGTATGTCCGAAAATTCAGTGCCCTCCTTGATTTTTTTTAAAAACCAAATACTTACAGCCACTGGCGACCTGATTTCCGCCACATCCGCAGAACTCAGCTTCCAAGTCACATCAAAAGGGTAAAGACCATCATCAAAATTGAACACAGATCCGTCCTCAGTCAATCCTTGAATGTGGGCACTGATTAGATTGCCCTGGTCCACTTGCTGAGAAGAGGTACTATCCGGATGCCTGTCAATGACACAAATGCAGTCACATCCACCTCGGCGGTTAATCTATCTATTTTGGCAGTCAGTTGAGTCTCGCCTGGCGATAAAGCTTGCAATGTGACTGTTGCACATCCTGCTCCCGACTCGGGAATGGTGCTGGGGGATGCTGAAAATGGGTGCTCATTTAGTAAGTTTTGTTCATCATTATCATCAACAGCGATGGACAGCGATCAACAGAAATATGAGAGGTTCAAGGAGAGCAGAATGGTAGGTTCGGAGAGAAATGGATTTGTGAAAAAATTGAAAAAGGAAACGGGGCACAAACATGACTCACTTTTCTACCTTGAGTAGAAAAGTGAATCACATTTCTGCTTCGTTATAGGTTAGTGAATACATACTGTTTGGGTGAGATGTGAGTCAATTTCACCGAATTTTTTTTCTGTCAATTTTTTTTTCTGTTTTGCATTGTTCCATTTTTTCACTACCGAGAAAAAATCCCTCATTCCCACTCTTGCTCTCTCTCTCTCAAAAAAAGTTATATTCAGCGTTTTATATCGCACTTGCTCTAATTATGCGGTGTTCGCCCACCTCTTCCTTTTAAAATCCTATTTTTGACATTTTTGGTCCACTTGTTGTGAGTGACCCTCAGGCAAGTTACTACTAAATTTGCAGCTAGTCTTTCTGGCTATCGTTTGGGAAGTAACTTGTTTGGGGTGAAAAAAAATGGGCCAAAAACATGATTTAAAAAGAAGGGTTGCTGCACAACCAGAGCACATACGGTAGGTCATAATTTTTGGAAATAACTATGCTGTCATCATTTTTTAACCATCTTAATTAGGGCAAATCACAGTCTTATGACCACTCAAAATGCATCTTATATTTAGGGCTACACTTCGAGTGGTTTAATAATTGTAAAAGGACTTGACTGAAATGGTTGAAAATATGTTGCGAGAAGGTCATGTCCAATTCATTGGTTTTACACGTGAAATAAGTTTTCTTACCCTCATCAACAGCAAACACGCTGCCATCTCCAAGACTGAATTTGAAGGGCACATGACGACAATCCGTAAATGGAACTATCCCAGCCTTGGTTTTAGCCAAAAGCTTGAGATTGAGCACTAATTTAGAGCCGACCACAGAATCTTGACTAGATGGTCCAAAATGAAGCTCATATGGTTCGGCCACGTAGATCTAAAGTTATCCAATAAAATACAGGTCCAGATAATCTTCCGGCAAATCTATGCTCTTATTATAAGCAAGTAACCAACCTTGGCCTGATCATAGTGATTATGATTGGAGACGTCCTGCACATTTACAACCGCCTCACCCAACCCACTGGACTTGACTAGACCACTGGACTGGTTCACCTTGCTCACTGACACATCTGAACTGGTCCAATGGTAATGACCTGTGCCTCCAATTGCCTGAAGGACAAATTTGGTTGAAATTTATTTAATTTGTAGTTTACTGATTTTTACCTTCAGCTGGAATTCATAGGAATGTTTGGGTGGTAGGGAAAGACTAAAGTCTTAGGGGTAACAGTGACAGGGTCGGAGACGACCACTTGTCGCTCTCCAAACACAACCGGCTGGGCTCTGTGCACTTTGCCGTCCTGAAAATTGAAATTTGTAGCAAAAGTATGACAAATATAAACAAAGATAGTCGATAGAAAATGGGATAGGCCTTTAGAAGTTCATATATACCCAAATAAGTTACCCCCTTGACCTCAGACAGGGGGCTTGTGTATTTGTTCATCTCGCAAAGGGAGCTTCTACAGTCAACTCTCGATATAAGAGCACTCCCACTCCCACTTAGGGCCCGACATTTCTTACCCTAATTTTTGAAGCTTTTTACCAGTCGTCTTCGATCATTCTGGTCAGAAATATCGCAAGGATTCCGATTTAACCAGTCGTTTCTGAAAATGGCCACAGTTTTGCCGAAAACACCCGCGGCTCTCGACATAAGAGCATCCCTTTTTGAAAATTAAGTGCTCTGTAATCGAGGGCCGCGGTTCTTTTCAGCAAAACTGTGGCTATTTTTAGAAACGACTGGTAAAATCGGAATCCTTGCGATACTTAGGACTAGATTGACCGAAGACAACTGGCAAAAGGCTTAAAAAACTTAAAGTAAAAGATGTATCGAACCCTAGGCGGGAGATAACTTGAGGATGTGCTCTTATATCGAGAGCAGTGATGTAACGGCATCTGGTGCCGCACCGGCGCCGGTGCGGCACCGACCCGCACCGACACAGGCCGGTGCCGTTGCAGGTGCCGGTGCGGGAATTCGCAGGGGTCGGTGCCGGTGCAAGAAGACACTGGCACCAAATATCTTAGCCATTCCCGCCAGCTAGATGGTGTTGAAAGGCTGTTCTCTCGGTTAAATCTTGCAATGAGCAGCCACAAAAAGAGTTCTGTGTTAAAAACTGGTAACACGTAAAGTTTTGCTAAACTTCCACCAAAGATACATTTTTTGATTACATTTGTGTTTGTTCCGTGCTGCATATTGTTAACGAATAAAAAACGCACTGAAAGTCTGCGGTTTTTATGAGAATGATAAAAAAAATGAGGTGCGCCACCAGCCGGTGCGGAACCGGCACCGGTGTGGCACCGAGCCGCACCGCACCGGCCGGTGCCGGTGCTGAAAATTCCAGGGGTCGGTGCCGGTGCGGAAATTTTCGGAAGCCGGTGCTGGTGCGGATGTTCCGAGATTTACATCACTGATCGAGAGTCGACTGTATTAGGAATGGGGGCTTGTATTAAAGAGGGGGCTACAGTTAAAGAAAATAAGGTATGACCGTGAGCGAGAACTTCATTTTTGAAAATTAAAGGACCATGGTTTTTGAGCGCAGCGGCATGTGCGAAATTTGAATTGGCGGGGGACACTTCTCTTTCGTCTATCAGTGAACTCTTTCGAGTCGTTTCGAATGACTCCAAAGAGTATAGTGAGAGACGAAAGAGAAGTGTCCCCGCCAATTCAAATTTCGCACATGCCACTGCGCGCAAAAACCAGTGTTTGAAAAGCCAAGGCCAAAGCCAAAGCCAAAGCCAAAACCAAAGCCAAAAATAGGAAGCCAAATTTTGGCCGGCCAAAATGTGGCTTTGTGTTTTTGGCCTTGGCTTTGGCTTTGAATTTGGCCGAAGCCAAATTTGGCCGGCCAAAATTTGGCTTTCTGTTTTGGCCTTGGCTTTGGCTTCGAATTTGGTCGAAACCAAATTTTGGCCGGCACTTTTGCTTTGGCCGGTACTTTTGGCTTTGGCCGGCACTTTTGGCTTTGGCCGGCACTTTTGACTTTGGCCGGCACTTTTGGCTTTGCCAGTACTTTTAGCTTGTTCCTTCTTTTTCTAACTTTAGCCATCAAATTTTGGCCTTTGTCATTTATTCTCTTTGTAGTGAATGTGGCACATTTTTATCTCGTCTATTTTCCAGTTGTTAAAGTTTTCGTCTGCGCATTAAACTTTGAAAAAGAAGAATGTCGGAGTGCTACGAGTGTCATGAGACTGGTCATTTCACTCGCGAATGCCCCAGCACCGGTTACTCTTACGGCGGCGGACGCTGACAAGATGGCGGCGGTTCGTTTTTTCATATGTTGTACTTTTGAATTCATCAAAATTGTTTTCAGGTGGCTCGTCATGCGACAACTGCTGCAAGCCTGGAAACGTGTCTCGTGAATGCACTCAGCCTCGAAGCGGCGATGGTGGCGGCAGCTATGGTGGTGGAGATGCTACGTTGATGCTACAATTGCCAGTAAACCGGCCATCTGAATCGTGAATGCCCTCAGGGTCAGTGCTATAAGAAGCCAGTGGTCAAGAGAATATTCCTCCTTATCAATTAAAACAGGTATAACTTCTTATGTTCGCATTGTCTCGTTGTTTGGCGTTTGCGTTAATAAAATAAAATGTTGCTGCACTTAATTGCTAAGATGTTTTTCCTCAAATACAATGCCTTCAGGAAAACTTCGGTTCGACTGTGAAAATTAGAAAATCTGTGGAGTCTCTATTATTCTCCTAATTAAGTAAGAGCGGGTACTCCATGAATGGCGATACCAAGGTGGTGGTACTGAGACGATTCAAATTAGGCAGTGCTCCGCCTCCCAAGCACGGCTAGTGCACCTCCTCACATGTTTGATCCATCTGCTCAAACGACCTCGTCCACCTTTCAACATGGTCTAACCTGCGTATTATCACCTGGGTAATGCTACCTATCACAACTAAAGACACTGGTCACGAGACGCCAAATATTTCACGTGATTTTATTTCTACTGAAGCAAACAATTGAACAGAACAATTTTCTTTGATGTAGATAGATGTTTTCTGATGCATGCTAGTCGAACTTGCAAGTTGCAACCATGGCGAGCCTTGTGACACAGAACCTTCGTAGTATGGACAACTGGACCAACGAGAGCTTTTCCAGTTCCACCATGGCGACAGAAGCGCGTTCGTCGCGGACGTCCACCTTGCCAAGCATTTCCTTGCCATTGACCATAAGAACACCTAGTGAGATATAAAAAAAAGAGCAAGAATAAAGTAGATAACCTGGATGGAACCAATGTTGTTTCGATACTCATGACCACTTCAAGAGAAGCACGCAGCGATCTTTCCTTTGTCATTCCAAATTCGACCAACCACCGGCTCACCAGACTGGTACCACAGAGCAACGTACTGATCCAGATTCTCACCAGGGAACGTAGTCAGCGAGCGGCCAAAAGCACGAATAGCTTTTGCAGGAGGAACGGATCACAAGTTCTGAAGTCGGCCCAATTGTGCGTCATGATGAGGCTAGCTGGCGACGAAGGAGGCAGCGGAGCAGCTAGCGCCACTGGCGGAACACATTCGATACATTCGCAAGTCTGAGGCCCTGTAACACAAAAAAAAAAATGACGTGCTTAAAAGAAGAGTCGAGAGCGAAAAATAATTAGAAATAAAAACACATACAAAAAAATACAAGCAGAGACAACATAAGAAGATGTAATGCAAAAGGTGTTAAAGTAAGCCACTCGACAAAAAGACAAGGAAAAACCAGGCCAAGGCCGAAAGCGGACGGTCAAGACCAAAATGGCCGCCCAAAGCCAAACGCAAAGCCAAAGCCAAAAGTGCCGGCCAAAGCCAAAGCCAAAACCAAAGCCAAAAACTAAAGCCAAATTTTGGCCGGCCAAATTTGGCTCGGCCAAATAAAAAGCCAAAGCCAGGCCAAAAACACAAAGCCAAATTTTGGCTTTTCGTTTTGGCTTTGGTTTTGGCTTTGGCTTTGGCTTTGGCCGGCACTTTTGGCTTTGGCTTTGCGTTTGCTTTGGCTTTTCCAAACACTGGCAAAAACCATGGTCCTTTAACGATTCTTTGTTCAAAAAGATGGAAAAAGACTTTAAAAATAAATGGATGATAGGTTATAGATGGTCCCGAATAGGTAGTCATTCTATCTCTAGCACCAAAAACCGGCTTACTTGTCCAACTAACGACTCGAACGCCGATTAATCAGTCCTTTGCCAGTCTTGATAGCTTGCACACGGAAATAAGAGTTGTTAGCAAGATTTCTCCAGCACTTTCACATATGTTTCAGGCATTCTCGTCGTGAATATTGCGTTCTAAAAACAAACTTGTACAAAAGACTAATCTATTTGTTCAGAATTATCCGCACCTCCCCCTTTCAAAATCGTGTCCTTGACCTTGTATTTTCGATTTAAATTTTGAAGACTGCTCATAGGCAAGTTACATCTTATTTTGCAGCCAGCGAAATGAGCTTCAAAATAGGATGTAGCTAGCTTGAGATTAGTTTTCAGAAGTGAGTCCAAAACACTATGCCAAAGACACGATTTTGAATTGGGGGTTGGTGCGGCTAGGGTTATACAATTGACCATCAAATAAAAACTCGGTCAATTGACTGAAAAACAGTCAATTGTAAAAATTTCTGTCTCAGTATTTTCTATATTTTTTATTTCCGTTACAGTTAAACCCCTTTTGAAGTAACCCAAAATAAAAGTGTAGCCCTCATTAACGTAAGTCCAGCTGGTAAAATATCGATTAGCGACCCTAAATGAATTTTTTTTCAAATTTTTAGTAAAAATCGTCAATTTTCGAAGCAAAAGTTTTTGAAAAGTCGTCTCTGATTCGAATGAATCCGAATCCGTTGAGATCAGATCGAAATATGTTTTTGCGCTGAGATAGAGCTATTTTGTTTCTTTTCTTCTCACCGGAGAGGTGAGGCTGCCTATTCATTTCCTCCTATTAAATTATTTCTTCCTTTCTAAATGAGCAAAGATCAATCTTTGAATTTTTTCCAAACAAAGTCTGGGAGACTGATTAAGCCTCCAGTGAAATATGGAGCTCACCCCAAAACTAATGCTACTGATCCTCCACCCCACGATTTAACCCAAATTGATTCCGTTATTTCTAACCTCCAAAATTCCATTGACCCTAACAATGTTCTTCTCAACACCTTGACAACTATTATTCTACAACAACAATCCATTCTCAACACCATCACTAAGCAGCTTGATTCTATTAACCAGCAATTCTATGGACACAGCCACCAAGTGGACAATAATACTTTGTCATCTGAAGAAATTGAGCGCCGCCGATCTGTTGTTGTCAGTGGATTGCCGGAATTCAAAGATGATAGTGCTATTGCTCGTTTTAAGGCTGACTCTGAAACTATTGCCGAGATCATGGAGAAATTGGTGTTGAAGCATTGCCCCGTGTCTACCGTCTTGGAAAATATGACCCATCTAAGTCCAGACTGCTGAAGTTAGTTTTTCCTGCTTCTGTATTGCACATGCTACAATTCGAGGACAAAAAGTTCTTCGTGACCAGCAACAATATCACGGCCTATATTTCCGTCCTTCGCTGACTCCAGAACAAAGGAAAGCAGAATTCGAATTGCGTCAAGAATGTCGGCTACTCAACAAAGATGGAAAAAAATGAAGATCTTTAAATGGAAAAATTGTGCCGGTCAACCAGGCTAAGCAGGGAAACTAAATTGGTCACAAGGAAATCACGGTTTATCTCTTATTACTTTTAATTCTCGCTCATTGCAAATAAACTTAATGATTTCATTTTCTCTTTAAATCAATATAGCTTTTCGGTTCTATGTTAAGTGAAACTTGCTTACCAAAAAGTTTCCTGATTCTCTTCTTTGTCCTAATGCAACTATGTTGTTTTTCGGTCTGATCGTAATGGTAAGGTGGTGTGTGTAGCTACTATAATTTCTTCAGCATATCACTCAACTCTTGTAAAAACTAGCACTGTTCCTCCACTTGATATCTTGTGTGTCGATATTTTCTCTCCCCAGCTTAATAATGCAATAAGGCTAATTAACGTCTATATTCCTCCTCTGTAAATTTAAAAGTCGTCGAAGAGTTTTCAAAAGTTATGTCTAGCTAATGACTGTTTCATATCAAAAATTTTCGTGGGATTTAATTTTCCTCATATAACCTGGAATCTGTCTCTACCAAAGATCACCCTATGAACAAGTGTGAAAAATATTTTTATGAGTTTTCCAAAGAAGTTGGCCTGGTTCAGCTTATCTCGAAAAAGACAAGAGGTGAAAATATCTTGGACCTTTTACTCACCGATAATCCTTCTATTATTCTAGAATCCAAGTCTTATCGCCCTTTTCTAGTTCTGATCATTCAAAAATCAGTTTTCAAGCTTATTTTGAGCATCACCGACAAAAACAATTCAAGGTGCTTTCGTTTAAAGAATGCTGCCTGCCGAAAATAAACACTCATCTTTCCAATGTGGATTGGAGAGAACGCTTTTATTATTCACAACAACCATCAATGGTCTCTACCAGGCTTTTCAAAATGAGTCAAAAAAGGCTATTTAATACTTTTGTTCCTCAAAGAATTATTGCTCCTGCTCAGTTACCAAAACATATTGTATCAATAATGAAATATAGAGAAGAGTTATGGAGAGACATAAATCAACCACTGGTTTTGGAAAAATTGAACAAACTAGCTATTGTCTAAACAAAGAACTTTTAAAATATTTTAAAAATCGAGAAAAAGGCTTTAACAAATAAGACTTCGAAAGAGATTTTCAGTTACGTATCAAACCAAATAAAGTCAAAAAATTGTTCCATTCCTTCACTTGTAATAGACAATAAGCACATCTTCATTCCAGAAGAAAAAGCCCAGGCTTTCTCTGAAATTTCGCCTCAGTTTTCTCCCTCCCACTGAACATCATCAACAGTTCTTTTTCCAACAAAGGTATTGGTTATATCGACATAACTGTTGACATGGTTTACAAACACCTAATTCTCTACCAAGTAAAGTTAATACATCGCCTGATGGAATACCTTACATCTTTCTCAAAAATAGCGCTGAATTTCTAACGAAACCCATCACGGAAATCTTTAGGTACTCTATGATGAGTGGTACTATTCCAGATATTTGGAAGATGTCCTATGTTCACCCTATTTTCAAAAAAGGAGATAAACACGATCCCTCAAGCTACCGTCCTATAAGTCTGACATGTTCATTATCTAAATTTTGGAGAAAATCGTTCATGAAAAATTATTAGCATTCCTCTTATCTCGCAATTTAATCCAAAATTCAAACACGGTTTTTTAAATAAGAGGTCTGTTAACTCACAAATGATTGAGGTGTTGACGATTGGTCAAAATCAATAGAAGAAAATAAGTGTACTGACGTTTGTTATTTTGACATTTCAAAAGCCTTTGACACAATCTCACACTCTATTCTTCTCAGAAAATTGCAAAAAGCTGGTGTATATGGAGCATTGTTGAAATGGATCAGAAATTTCAATGGTAAAGAATTCAAGATTCGTTTTCTCAACCAACCCTCCAAACAAGTGGTGTTCCTCAAGGATCTGTATTGGGCCCTCTTCTTTTTATTTTCTACTTTTCTGAGTTCTCATCGTCTTGTCAAGTCTCAGGAGTGCAGCTAAAGTTATATGCCGACGATTTGAAAGCTTATGTTAGCTTCGACAAGAGACTTATCCCAAAAACCTGCAAGTTTTCATACAAGATTTTTCGAATGGTGTTGTGAAAATGAGCTAAAATATCCCCTGAAAAGTGCCAAGTTTTACACCTTGGCAAAAAGAACCCTCACCATATATATTTCTGAATGCCAATCAAATAGCTCCTGTTAAAAATTCAATTAAATATTTGGGCATAGTTCTTACCCCAAACTTAAAATGGAATGCCCACTTAGAAAACCTATGCAAATCTGCTTACTCTCGCCTATTCACTCTTTTTAAGGCTGTTCGCTCGACTGATTACAAGTTCCTAGTACAACTATACATGACATATGTAAGACCCATAATTGAAACTTCTTCTGTGGTGTATAATCTTATTTAAAAAAAAGATATTAAGAAAATAGAGCGGATCCAGAAAATTGCCCTTAATCAATATACTTCAGATCACTTAGGAATAAATATCCTGACAAACTCATTATGAAAAAGCTTCTTAAATTATTCAAAATGGAAACTCTTCAAAAGAGACGACTTAAAGCGACCTTGTTTTCTATCACAAAATAGTATTGAAAACTAGAAGCGCCACAGCGGCAAATGCCGCTGTTCGTTGGTGTGTAAAGTGCGTTGGAGCCCATGCTGGTAGTTCGATGTTTTAGTTCGTTTACATGCTGCTGGCTTGGAGTGTATCCACATTGTTGCCTGCCGGTTGTTAGCGTGTATTCACGTGCGTACCCACTGGTAGTTATATGCCCGCTGATGGATCAGGTGTTATCCACGTCGGTACCGATAGTAGTTGCAAGCCGCAGGTACTTCGGGGTTATCCACGTCGGTACCGCGATGGTAGTTGCAAGCCCGCAGGTACTTCGGCGTGTGTTTAACTGGGTACCCGATGGTAGTTCAAGCCCGCAGGTACGTACATCGCAGGTCTGAACTCCCCCCCCATGGCTCACTGGAATTTTGCATGGTTTGACTAATTTTTCGATAGTACTACTTCGACTTTTTGACGCCAGATTTGAAAATCAGCGACTCGAATGGCATTTTTTAATTTTTTGTAAATCATGTTTAAAGGTCTTCTAAGAGATTTTTGACACTACTGTCATATAAACCCCCCCCCCCAAAAAAGCTATTGTAATATACCCCCCCCCCCCAAAACCGACTTTTTGGGAGTGTCTAAAAACCATTTTATGCAATAATTTTGCCATATAGGGACCAGAAAAGCAGTTAAAAGGGATTTATGGGCTGTATTGGGAGGGGAAGGAATAATACAGGGGCCCACTTTTTTTAGCTGCTTTACCATGTTTTTAAACTCGGCCGTGGCAAAAATAGTTCTCATATGCATTTTATTGTCAAGGGAACTAAGCGGAATCATGTCTAAGGTAAGTGCCGTGCGCGAATCTCTAACTCTCCAAGCCCCCTGCACCCCCTTCGGGGGCGCAGGGGGCTTGGGGGACTTGAGTTGAGATGCGCACACCCACATACCTTACACAAATCACTCGAAAGTGACTCTGGATGCATGAAAAAACATGACTACCAGAGTTATTTTAGGCGGTTTGCCTCAGTATCAAAACTATGTTCAACATCTTTATTTTTTCGCCGAAGAGCATTCCCCTCGTTCTAAAAGGCCGGGCCAGAGGCCCAGCATCCAAAAATTCAGCCTAGCACTCAAAAAGTGCTAGGCTATGAGTAAACCCGCGAGGTCCACTCCCTGCTGATCGGCTTGTCCATTGAAAAGTACTCATTACTTATGGCTGCACCACAAGTTCCCGGGTTTGAAATAGTGCTGATGGACAACCCAATATCGTTGGTATTGGGTATTGGGTGTATGTGGGTCTGATTCTAGGTCAAAAATATTGTATTGGGATATTGGGGTGTGTACTTATTGAAATATTGGGTATTGGGGATTGGGTTTTGTGAAAAATTGTTGGGTATTGGTATTGAGTTGGTCTTCAACAAAAAGTTTGTGACTATTTGTAGTTCCTTTTTAAATAATATTCGTTCTTGCGCAATTATAGAAGCAGAACATACTTATCACTCACATTTTAATTAGCTTTTGTTTTGTTCGGTCGCTCTCTGTCGGGTCCACACTTTTTGTTTTAGGAAATGAGCTTACTTTGGAAGATTGAGATCGAACGCGAAGAAAGCGATCAATTGCTATTCACAAAGCTGTCGCAGACCGATGTCCGGTGCAATGAATGCCAGCAAGTGGTCAAACAGAGCAATTATGGGACTTGAAACCTTTTAATCGTCCAACTAAGATCTTTTTTAGACTCCCATTCTCCTCCTACTAAGCGGTCGGAATCATTGCTTGGTCGTCATAGCCACATGTTCAGGCGATGAGGGACAAACGGAAAAGCAAGTTAGCAGTGCAAGTGGTTGAGATGATGGCTATACAAGAAGCAGAGATGCATCGACCCAGAAAATGATCTCTTCATTTTTGAAGGTCGTTCAAAGACGAAAGTGTCCTATTGATTTTTTTTCAATTTTAGGATCCGAGTAAGGTCTATCCGATTTGGCAGAACTGGCACGCCGTTTCTTTATCTGCCACAGCTACAAAGTCAACCCAGTAAACACCTTTTCTCCGTGGCTCGGGACGTCTACGATTATAGAAGATCAAGCTTGGATCCAGAAACAGCAGAGCGCCTTGATTTGAAAATAAGTGGGTATGGGCATAGTTGGACGCCTCTGAAAAAACCACCACCGCCGCCGCCAAATATATTGGGCCAATATATTTAGGATCCGTCATAATATTTGAGTATTGGGATTGGGTTTTGAAATGGCCTAAAATATTGTATTGGGGGTATTGGGTTTGAGCAAATCTACAGCACTAGTTTGAAAGCACCCTTAGACGCTTAGAGAATTAATACTCACTAAGGATCCCAACCATCTCTCGAGAAGTGGCCCCTTGTATTATTTCCCTTCCTCACCAACCCAGTGTCCCAACGCCCGCAATCCATTTTAAATTGCTTTTCTGGTCCTTTTATGGCGAAATTATTGTGTAAAAATGGTTTTTGACCATCCCTAAAAAAGTCGGTTTTGGGGGGGGGGGTATATTACAGTAGCGCCGATTTTGCTTCTGGCAGATTAAGGACCTTGCGATCAAGAGCCTCTTGAAAGAGCATTTGCCGAATATTCCTGAAAGTCGGAAAGAATTGAAAGTCAGAAAAAAGAAATCGCCTGAGAAGAAGAAAAGCCGTCACTGTCCTTGCCATAATTTCCTACATCTGCATACACGAACTTGCTCTCGCATTACATACGAAGCTGCATATTGTCAATAGTCTGCCTGGCAAATCGGGCACGAAATGATTGTACAAGTCTCAAGATCACAAATGCAAGAAACAAGTCGACCACCTTTGTAATTGTATAAATCAAGGTGCCAGAATTGTTGGAACCTTCGCAGAATGTGTTTGCGATCAATCGCAGCCTTGTTAACTGTTTTATCACAACGCATTGAAAACCTTGAAAATTAGCACCAATTGTATTGGAGGAATTATCACTTTTCCAGACTTTGGTAGCATTCTATTGCCATTCTTCGGCCTGTTGATGGAATTATTTTAAATACTTCGGAGGCAAGATGCTAGACGAAATGCACCGTTGCCTGCGAAAGAGAGAAAAAAATAATGACGGCTATGTTATGAAAACCTACTTTCCAAAGCTCCTTCCGATTTTTACCAACGGCTCGCATTCAATACTTGCTTTGTACTCCGAATGGCCCTGTCCACAGAATTGGATAGAAAAGACGATACCGATTAGCTTGCTTTCCAACTTTTCCTCTGCTTTTTAAGATCGTCACCGCTCACATTCTTCCTTTTCCGACTAGCCATATGTGCTTGAATGGCGATGAAGATGTCAAAAATACCTGAAATTATACATTGACAGATTATGGACGGATAAATTATGTATATGATGTTTATAGTAAATAGTTATGGATAAACGTGGTAAAAAGGAGAAGAAATATATAAATAACATAACAGAAGCAGGAATTTGAAGATAAGTTGTCTAGAACACAAGACAATCGACGATTACTAGGTTCGTGAGCGTTGGATTTCAAAATCTCATTCTAACAGGTGTGGAGTGTGGGTGTGGACCGGGTGGGAGTGCAGGATTTTCAAAATATGATCGTGAACAGGGTGTGGGTGCGGGTGTGAGTGTGAGTGCGGTGCGGGATTTTTCAAACTTATTGTGAACACGAGTGTGGGTCTGGGTGTGGGTGCGAGTGTGGGTGCGGGTGTGAGATTTTGGTTATGTGAATGTAGCTTTAAGCAGGGCTCCGAATGAAAAATTTCAAAAAAAATGACATTGGGTAAAAAAGGACATTTCGACTACAGTCGAACCTCTTTATAGTGACTCCCGATATAGTGACACCCTTGATATAGTGACACCCCGGCCCGATTTGGTTGGCCGACATATAGTGATATAGGATATAGTGACACCCCGATATAGTGACACCTGGATATAGTGACACCTAGGGGTCGGTCCGCAGGGGTGTCACTATAAAGAGGTTCGACTGTAGTTTTGAAGTGAAAGGGTCATTTCATCCAGTGCATGTTGCCATTTTGAAGCGAAAAAAAAAGATTTTGACTAAATTTTTAAAAATAAAAAAGGATTCGGGTGCCAAAAAAAAGGACAAATCTTTTAAAAAGGACGATTTGAAGCCCTGCTCTTAAGTATTTTTATATGCTTAAAACAACTTTATGCATTTTTCATTAAGAGTCTTGCTCGGAATCATGTCTGAGGTAAGTAAGTGCGCGCACTTGTAACCAACAAAGCGCCTTGCGCCCTTTTCGGAGGGCTCAGAACAGAGTTAGACATGACTATCATGGTAAACGAATGTTTCAAGATGGCTGCAACGTGAGTCTTTTCTGTGGTTATGTCCAAATCGGCGCCCTGATTGGGCGACATAATTAGGCAAAAGGTTTGAAGAGTCTGATCATTTTTTATGCTCTGCCTTAGGTATCTTCTCTGTTTTGTTCCTTTTTCAGCCCTCAGTTTAATCGGTAGCCCCAGTCAACAAACTATGTCCAAATTCCATCTTTTTGTGATATCCAGGTACCCTTTCAGGTTGGATTGCCTTGGGGACCAAGGCAAAAAGTCGAATTTTAGTCAAAAATGTTTTTTTCAAAAAAACGATTTTTGTGTGGAAAAATGTCAGAAAATAACTTCTTCATCGTTTTAAGCATATAAAATTATTTAGGAGTCGTTTAAACAGTATTTTTAAATAAGTGAAAAAATCCGCACCACGCTTAGCAGACAATTTGGAGCGAAAATAGCAGAAATAATGGCGATATTCTATTTCGATGGAGTAAATAGTTCGAGGCGGATAGACTTCATTGCTTCGGAAAGACTCTTTTGGAGCTTCGCACAACAGGCAGGGATGAGTAGATGCAGAGCCCATGTGACCGTACAGTGCACTGAAAATCTTTAAATCGCCAGTGGCATACCTAAAACCCAAAACACTGTGTCAATATTTAAACGCAAAACCAATGATAAGCACACACCAAACCATTTGTCTGACAACTTCACCAACTTGAATCGAACGGAAAATAAACTGGTCGAAAAGCTCTGTTCTCATCTCTTCCAAGTTATCGTGGCAGTCATGAGCGTCAAAAAGACCCACTAACAAGAGGTTATTGGCTGAATTTGTTCTCTTTACGTTGTTCTCTTTTGAGGAGTCTAAGTCATTACAATAACGCAAGTGCGGTAAAAACGGCTTTAAAAACTAACTGCTTTTTTCGATTTTGGCTTGACCAAATGACTGAGAAGAAGATCGTTCTCCCGTTGAAGCTTTGCCAATGGTTTGCTTGTAGAGTCAACTTGTACACTCACTGACCTTCGAACTGACCTTCTATCTGAAACACGGCTCTATATTTCCAGCTAAATTAAATTATTTTGACCAACTCCAATAAACAGCAATAAGTACCTCGGACTGATCTTGCTTTTGCAGTTTTTTTGGCTCCCTTTTTGGACCATCGAATTCCAGCAATGCTACTCATTTAAGATGATAAGACTGCTGCTGATTTCTGCTTAGCCTGCCTTCTGCTTAGTTTTGAAACCATGTGAATACGGTACCTGAATGCGAGAAAAAATTGGTAAAATTTTCACCACAGACAAAAATCCAAAAACCACAGACTTTTTTAAACTTTCTATATACCAAAATGTAGCCGCGATCTCTACTACAACATCCCAGAGGAATTTTGAAATTCCAGAATTTTCGATAGTTATAACCATTTTAATCCAAAAACACGTGTTTTTCCGAATGAAAATGTGACTTTTTACTATCGCTCCGCATAAAAATTCGATATTTCGCATAAATTCAGACAATTTTGCACATACATACGTAAAAACTTATGGGCTATCTTTCTAACAATTTGTTTTATAGACTTGTTTCAGAAAACAGAGCCTTAGGGTGATTCTAGAACTGAACTTGTCAAATTTTTTACATCCTTTTTGCAAAAAATCGTTTGTGGCCGCCATATTTGCTATTTTGTGTTAGCAAGTGATAGCTTATTACAAAGCCCGAACAACTCGCAACTTTATTAGTGTTTACTAGGACATAAAAACAAGAATAGACTACACAAACTAGAGCACTGAAATCCAAAAGAAAAATCGATTGTAAATCACTGGTTTTTTGAATATTTTAATTTCGCGCATATTTCTCTACTGAACACAAATTTGATTTTTGAAACTCCGTGAAGGGCCAAACGTCCGAGTCCGTAAATAAATGTCAATTTTACTTCACATTCCATTCTGGGGGGATTTTTGCTGGGGGATTCTTGCGGGGGATTTTTGTTGGGGGAATTCTGCTGGGGTATATTTGCGGGGGGCGTTTTACCCATAACCGTTTTTCCCTGTCTGGATCTCATTTATGAGAGTCAGAAAGAGTCTGACAGTCATAATAATTTCCCGCCCTTTCTGACTGTCAGAATTTTTGAATTTTCATTCTGACTTTCACCTCTGACTATTGAAAACACTGGTGTGTACTTTAGGTCCGCAATATTTAAACCAGGGCTGCGAACTGTACTTTATTTAAAGATTTGTACTTTATTTGGCTCCCAAATCTTTAGAAATTTTGAGATTTTCAGTCAAAATCTTTATTTTTGACTCTCAAAACTCAATAAGCACTGGATAAAATGCCACTTTTTGACGAAAAATGAGGAAATTGTACTTTATTTCGCAAAATTTACTTTATTTCAAAATTTTGAGTTATCAGCCCTGATTTGAACAAAGGTTTCGAGAGGAAACGCGAGAGTTCCCAAGACCAGAAGTCCGTAATCATTGTTATCGCGACTGACGTTATTGCATATTTCCTTCTGGTTTCTGTATCTACAAAGGACATTCAAAGAAATTTATTTCGAGTCGGACTATTAGCGGTCAGGTAGTGACGAAGAAAACTCAGTTGAAGAGGTGAAAAAGATACTATTCGTATGGTTGAGCTACCATAACGGCGAGGAGGTCATATCACTGGAAAGTCAAGAAATATTCCAGACCTAAAGTACACACCCCTTTGAATAAAGTACAATTGGCAGCCCTGACTTTGTGTTGCTTTCTGAGAGGGAAGTTGGAAGTTTAAATGCAGTCTTTAACAAAATAAAATATCTTAATTTTTTGCTTTTCTTTTTTTTAATCTTATCAATTCTGAAGTTTCCCTTACAAGTAAAAAATTACATTTTGTATCAACTATTCTTAATATTTATTCGTAATGGGCCAATCGATCAGTAGGTATTCTACTTTTCACAAAGAACTTCAACTACCTAGTCTCATGGTGGAAATATTCAGTGACCATTATATTGATAGACTTGAAGCCATGGACACAGATGTTTATTTTGATAATAAGAGTATCTATTTATGGCCTAGAAGTCATGACAATGAACACTATGTTCCTTATTTTTTTGCCAAGAATCATTTTAGTAAGTTAGAATTGTACGCTACATTTGTTAAATTTCATCATACTTACTATAGCGCTGTTGTCTGTGTGTACTTAACGGACCGACAAAATGAGGTCACAGGTTCGATTCCGCGTGGTGGGGAATCATGTTTTCGGCGTATTTTACTGCAAAATCGGTATTGTCACCAGTACATAAAACTAGGAACGACAGGCGCCTATCAGCGCCTCTATCGTATTTTGAAATTTTAATAAATATTAATCCATATCATACCCCTGATGACCTCTTTCTGTATATCACCGACCCTCCTGGCTACCCTTTTCCTGAAAACTCCGCTCTTGCCTTCGAAGTTCCCGCCCACTCTCTTCCTCTGGTACTTTCCGGTGGTGGGGGGGGGGGGGTGTCCGGGTAGCTTAGCCCCCATTCTGGTGGTTAGATGGTTTCCACGTGGTTTGGGACCTATCCGGGTAGTTTGGGCCCTATCAGAGTGGTTCGGGGCAAATCCCGGTGGTGTGGGCTACATCCTGATGATTGGAGGGTCTCCACGTGGATCGGCCGGGTCCTAGTGGTTCGGGTACTTTCCTGGTGGTTTGGGCCAGATCCTGGTGGTTGGGTGGTTTCCACATGGTTCGGGTCCCATCCTGGTGAATGGGGGGTACCCGTTTAAGCCCCATCCTGGTAGTTCGGGCCTCACCCTAAAGATTTATTTGCAAGAGGTTTTTTGATTATCGTTAATCAATTGGGTACTAGTGTCGAACATGTCACACCTTCAAATTTTTTGCTGACTATCAAAAATATACATTTAACCAATAAAATATTTTTAATAAATATATTTTTCCATCCCAGGGTTCTCGATGGATGAGCTAAGGGATCTAAGGGGATTTACAAAATGGATCTTTGGAGGTGTGGAGTGCGGAACAAACAAGTAATTTTTAGCCTAAATCACAACTAGCATTTTTTTAAAGGTTTTGAATAGGTCTTTCATGTTTTGGGTGGAAAATCGTGATACGAATACACTGTTGGATATTATTCAGCAATATATTCTACCTGATATTTTTTATCTATATGCTATTTTGATACCAGATTACCAGTTCGGCTGAATTTATAGGAACAACAATTATTTCGGACGGATGGCCTTCGTACCGAAAAATAAGAAAACTGCCCGAGGGATATGAGCACCTGGCAGTCAATCATTCGGAGCATTTCGTGGATCCCATTACTGGAGCGCACACCAACAGCATTGAATCAGCGTGGCAGAAGCTAAAAGCCAGAAACAAGAAAGAATACGGGACTGCATCGTCTGAATTTGGATCCTATATTGAGCAACATTTGTGGTTTCAGATGTTTTGTGGTCCAGATTGTTTTTATAATCTGATGTCTCAAATCTGTGGTTTATATCCTTGTGAGCGAAAATAAAAATAATTTATTGGTTAAATGTATATTTTTTGATAGTCAGCAAAAATTTGAAGGTGTGACATGTTCGACACTAGTACCAATTGCAAAACTAAACTTTGATAAGACCGGAATCGAATAGTTTTCGTGTCGAGACAAATGCCATTATTATTAAAATTTAAGAGTAAAAAAGTGTTCAGTGAAAAGTGACTTTCATAGAAGTAGGCATATGCCCCTCTTAAAACGCGTATTTGTTGACGATCTTTTTTTAAACGAAAGCTGACATTCTGGGGAACACGGTGAACTAATCCGCAAAAATAATTTCCCCTATACGACCCATTTTAATCTTAAATGTTAAAAAAGCGTGACTCATACATGCCAAATACTATGACTTCATCCGTGAAAATAGGCAGATGCCCCTCTTAAAACACTTTTCTGGCGCTTTTTTTAAACGAAAGCTGACATTCTGGAAACACGATGAACTTACCCGTAAAAAGGATTTTTCCTTCTACACCCCATTTTGGCCTTCGAAGTCAAAAAAGCGTGACACCCCCACCCGTCCCAAATACTATATAGAAATGTAGCTAAGAAATAGAGCTACAAAATTAATTGAGGTGCGGATCACGAAAAATTTATATTTTGGGTCAACCAGCCGTTGAAATTTTTCGGCGTGTTCTATAGTAGGGTCAGAAAGTCTTTCGCTTTAAAAAAGCTTTTTCCGCTAAATCAGTCCAATGCAATGTGGCCCATGCGAAAAAATCTATATGAGATATTTTTCAACCACATGGTTGAAATTTTATGCTCAAATTTGTTATCGTTCAAATTTTTTTTCAATAAACAAAGAAAGCAAAGAAAAATGAATGAATAAATAGAAAAAAAACAACAAGAGGACTAAGGAAAAAAATGGACCAGATTTCGCATTATGGCCTTTTTTGGCTTAGCGGGGGGGGTCTCTATTTGAGAGGGGGCTTTATTTTTCATTCACTCTCTAGAGGGAGCTCTATTAGGAACGGGGGCTTTATTGGAGAGGGGGGGCTCTATTAGAGTATTACGGTATTAGGTCATTTGACCCATCCAAACACGCGTACACACTTTTAAAAATTATCTACGCGATATTCTACATCTAAATAAACCGTTGTACCAGGCGGTGATTTACGTGTTAACAATGGAATGCCTGATTGTCCTAAGAGCAATCTGGCGCAGAATTCCACGCTGAGCACGACAGCAAAAAAATATGATTTAAAAAGTCTTATTCGCGGGTCAGCTGCCCTAAGAACTAGCAAGTCAAGATTTTTGCTTATGCAACTTCAGAGGAACAGATATCCTCAATTTTCATCATCGGTTCAAACAATTTATACGGGATTACGGCTAGGTGAAAACCTGCTTAACGAAAACCTGCTTAACGAAAACCTGCTTACGAAAACCTGCTTAACGAAACCTGCTTAACGAAACCTGCTTAACGAAACCTGCTTAACGAAACCTGCTTAACGAAAACCTGCTTAACGAAAACCTGCTTAACGAAAACTGCTTAACGAAAACCTGCTTAACGAAACCTGCTTAATCGCGCGAAATCGAATATTTTTGCTATGAAAGATAGGTTATTTCATTTAAACCTTAATTTTTTATTCTCTTAACTGATGTTGTCCGTTTAACTTATAGTTATTATCATTTTTCACATCATAATTATTTATTTTAGGCAAGCATACACATTTAAAATCCTGATAAATAGAAACTTTCAGTAACTTTTTTTGGAGATTACGGATTAAATAGTTTATTCTCAGTTACTTTTATTTACTTTTCACTTTTACGTTTACAGATATACATTTAAAGAAATCTTGAAATTTTTTTCAGATAATTAACAAAATCTTCCCTTGTTAAAGAATTAGTGTCTCTATTGCAGAAATTATTGCACAATAAATTCAGATTTTCGTCTTTGTTGGTGTCAATACGTGACCTTTTAGAAAGTGTTGTTCGACGGTTGGGAGCCGCTTCATACTCATTAATTCGGCTTTCCCACAATTCATCTTCTTGATTCATTCGTTTCACAAGCTTACTCATTTGTGGGTTTTTTTCAAGTAAATTATTCCAGACTCGGTGCCATGATTCTAGCAAATTATTTGTCCGGCTGAGTTCAGTTGTAAAGCGGCTTTGCACATTCCAAAATTCAATGCTGTACCGAGCCTTAATCAGTCGACGTGGGAAAAAGTAGTCTCTCAGTGCTAACAACTCTGGCAACAATAGTGCTCACAATCACTCTGACCACCTCAGTACTTACAATAACTCTGGTTACAATAGTGCTGACAGTAACTCTGCTCAATGCACTCCAATTTGCGACAGAAAATATGGCTGTGGTGAAATTGGATGTTTTATTCTTTTTTTCATTGCACTCTTTTGTTTGCATATTTTGTCGTTAAATTAACGAGATATATAGTGAACGCGATGATCTGAAGGATCAATTAGCTAAAACCATGACCGTCTTATTCATTGTATGTCTGGCGCAAGACATTTGTAGTGTAGTTCAGTACAACTACTGTTTTGTTTATCTTTGTTTTCACTTATTTGGCTCTCTCCCTGTTTCGCACAATTCAATATTTGACGATTTTTTGCAATAGTCAAAAAACTTTTTCATTTCTTTGTTTGTAATAGATTTTTGCTTCTGCTAAATTTAATAAATAAATTTTTAAATGCAAGCCAAAGATAGTCGAGAAAAAAAATAATTAATTGACAATTCGGAACTAAGACATGTATTGGAAAGTTACTGAAAGTTTCTATTTATCAGGATTTTAAATGTGTATGCTTGCCTAAAATAAATAATTATGATGTGAAAAATGATAATAACTATAAGTTAAACGGACAACATCAGTTAAGAGAATAAAAAAATTAAGGTTTAAATGAAATAACCTATCTTTCATAGCAAAAATATTCGATTTCGCGCGATTAAGCAGGTTTTCGTAAGCAGGTTTTCGTTAAGCAGGTTTTCGTTAAGCAGGTTTTCGTTAAGCAGGTTTTCGTTAAGCAGGTTTTCGTTAAGCAGGTTTTCGTTAAGCAGGTTTTCGTTAAGCAGGTTTCACCTAGCCGGATTACGGGCTTTCTAATGAGATATGGACGGGGTGTCAACTAACTTCCAAACGATGAATTCTCCAAACAAGGAATTTACCGATAAAATTTTTCAATTACTAACTAATTCACTAGCCAATTCACTTAAATTTAACGTTTGAAAAAATCTTCTTTGGAGAATTCTCCGCTTGGAGAAGCGCTCATTTGCAAAATTCTTTATTGAAAATATCTGTTTGGACAATTCCTCGTTCGGAACTTTTTTCTTTGGAATTTGTGTGTCACCCTATCGACGAGGTATTTATGACAATAAAACTCGACAGAGCAGGAGAAACTGCACCAGAAAAAGCTTTGAAGTGGATTGAAAAGAGGCTTCGCATAATACAACAAATATTCAAAGTCAATTTTTTGAAGTTTCAATGTTTTTTTGATGAGCGGAATTCGAAATTTCACAGTAAATAGTAAGGTTTAAGGGCAGTTTTATATGTAAATCGACCATGCTGAACACGAACCCGATGTCGAAACTAGAGTTTTTTTTAGTGAAATAAAAGTTTTATGTCAAAATTGATTTTGAAATTTTGACCCTAGTATATAGATTACCCACCCCCTCTTTACTTAAAGTTAAGTAAAGAGTAACCAAATATATGTCCCAAACCCAGGAAAAAGAGCGCAAGACATTTATTAGCCACAACTTCCGTACGCTGGCCTACCACCGAGCCTAAGGGCTAAGCCGAAACTTGTTGTTTCAAAGGTAGTTACAGCGATTTTGGGAGGTTGTTAATCCTCTTGTTAATCCACTTCAAAGCATTTCTGGTGCAGTTTTTACTGCTCTGTCGGATTTGATTGTCATAAATATCTCGATGATATCTCATCAAAAAGCCCGTGAACTGTGCTTTTGTTCGCAATTTAAATCATTAAAATCGATTAGGGAAATTGAGGAGATCTGTTCTTCTGAAGTTATATAAGCAAAAATCTTGGCTTGGCTGGTTCTTAGATGCAGCTGACCCACAAATAATGACTTTTATAATCATATTTTCTCACTCTTGTGTTCAGCGTAGAATTCTGCGCCAGAATATGCTCTTAGAACAATCAGGCATCCCAGTGTTAAGGTAAAGACAGATGTCAGTGGTTCTGAAAACCATGCATTTAATCAATGAAAATACGTGCACTAAATTTATATATTCTACTCGTCCGGAGCATGCTTTGATTATTACTGCAAACAAACTAGGGTGAGCCATTTTACATCTCAAACATATATTCAATTATAAACACCTGTTAAGTTTCCGGGCTGCTGTGGGATGCACTGAATACCCATTTCAACAAACGGCTAATTTTGATCCGAGGTTTAATGAAAAGGACTGTGCAAATATAGCTCATGAACTTTTTCACGTCCTTGGAAGATGGCATGAGCATCAGCGAGAAGACAGGGACGATTACATAACTGTCCACCAAGAAAATATCCAACCTGTTAAGTTTTTCTTCTACAAAGGCTTTTTAAAAAGGTTGAGGGTCAACAATTTTAGGTCGAAAATCTTGGGGGTCAACAAAAAATGTTGAGGGTTAACAGGGTTGCCAACAGTGATCTTTGGAGTACTCTACTGAATTGCTCAATCAATTAATTGCGAATAATAATAACCCAATCGATTGTGATCAATCAAATCAATCAATCACGATTAAGTAATTAAATGTAATCAATTGATTCTATCCTAGGGTTGGCCAATGATATAAATACCTGTATTAATACCGGTATTTTTTTCAATAAAAGACCGGATGTGGAAAGTCGGTATTTTAATATTGGTTAAAAATGTTTTTTTTTGAAGGGAAACCAAGTCAAAAAAGTAAAAAATTTTCAAAAAAATGGCTCAAATTGAATTCCGCCCTCAAAAGTCTGAATTTCACCAGCAAATTATTTTTTTTCACCAGCAAATTCAAATTTTTATCAAAATACTGAATTTCACCAGCAAATTTTTTTTCACCAGCAAATTGTTTGTTTGCTTATTCTTTGTGTATGGAGTTATGTTTTTCTTCTTCTGTATACAATTTGAGGTCGACGAGGCATGAAAGCGACTACCGCATTAGCGGGTTTGGATGTTTTTGTAGACTTAGCCACCTAAAAATGAATCGCGAGAATGACAAGTTCAAGGTTAGGTTTTTCCCATATAATTATAGGTCTTCTTGATAAGGTTCTAAGCGGGACTCTCGACAAGACCTGAAAATGAGTTATCTTATTCCTGTTAAGACCCATGGACTCATCCACATAGAAGACTAATAGTAACTGTTTAGAACCTTAGCAAAAATACCTATAATTTATATGGGAAAACCTAACCTTGAACTTGTCATTCTCGCGATTCATTTTTATCTTTCATGTGGATACCTTGGCACAGAAGACCTGAAAATGAGTAAAGTGAATATAAAAACAGACAACTCTCGCTAGGCAGCCTCTTTTGTAGAAGTTGACGTGCCCCGACAGTTATGTTACACGGGCCTAGCCATACTGTTTGGGGTTGGGGCACGAAGGCACATAGAGAGTAAAATCTCGAACACACACAGCTTGACAAGGTCAACAGTGGCCAAACCAACAAAAAAATGTGACCTGACGTTATGTGTGTAATTACTTTGTCAAGCTGTGTGCATTCGCGACGCAAAATGGATAAAATCTTTAACATACCTGACCAGCAAACCTGTGAATCAGAAATAGAAGCCTCTTCAAGTAACACTTCCAAGTTAAGATAGGTGAATTAAACTTAAACCAACCAATGATTATACCCTGCGATTTTCGTACTCCTTGACCAAGATTTTGACGTTCGCCTGCAATGTTCTCACTTGAGTCCAGGATTATTACCTGGAAAACAACAAAAAAGAAGTCATAGAAAGTGTATAGATCAGCTAGAGACCCAGGTAAATTAAGCACCATAAAAAGATGGCTAAGTCTACAAAAACATCCAAACCCGCTAATGCGGTAGTCGCTTTCATGCCTCGTCGACCTCAAATTGTATACAGAAGAAGAAAAACATAACTCCATACACAAAGAATAAGCAAACAAACAATTTGCTGGTGAAAAAAAAAATTTGCTGGTGAAATTCAGAAATTTGCTGGTGAAATTCAGTATTTTGATAAAAATTTGAATTTGCTGGTGAAAAAAAATAATTTGCTGGTGAAATTCAGACTTTTGAGGCCATTTCAGTTACAGCCCAAAAAAATTCGAAAATTTCAAGTTTTTCGTACGATATGTATGCGTACAGCGCGGATAGTATATGATAGTATGCGCAAATAGTGTATCGTACGAAAAAATAAAAAAAATCACTTTTTCATTTTTATGCTTGGTCCCCTCTTAACCATTTGGTAACAAAATACCGAAACATACCGGTTTTCGGTATTAATACCAAGAAAACAAAATACCGGTATTTTGCCCAACCCTATTCTATCCATTAAAATCCAGTAATTGATTGTAATCAATTAAAACGACCGATTAAAATCGAGTGATCGAATGTAACCAGTTGAAGTAATTGATTACAGATCAGTAATCAATAAAATCAATAGAAATGATCAATTACAGTCTACTCTCGATAAACTGGCACCCCTGGGGACCAGTCTGGGGTGCCAGTTTATCGGGGTGCCAGTTTATTGGGATGTTACTTTGCCTAATTTCTTTGTCGGCCAGCCAAATAGGGCTTTTTCAATGTGCCAGTTTATCGAGGGTGCCAGTTTATTGGAGTGCAAGTTTAACGAGAGTCGACTGTACAATCGAGTAACCTTGTGTAACTAATTCAATTGATAAATTACAAAGCAGTAATCAATTGTAATCAAAACAAAAGACTTATTACTATTTTTTATAATCAAAAAGAATGTTAAATTACAGATCAGTAATTGATTGTACTCAATTAATTTTTAATTAATGAGGGAACCGGGTCGATATGGCAGAGCCGAATCTGGACCTCGCGCGCGCGGGAAATTTATTTCCCAATAGAGATCATTTACTTTAATTTCAATGAGTTAAATTACAAATGCTTTGTACTTAATTTTAATTAGTCGTTTCAGTCGATTACTATTGATTACTAAATTGTTATTGATTTATTCAATTCATTACATTATTAATTTTGGAGTCTTACATAACTTAGACATAAATCACTCGAAAGTGACTCAGGATGTATGAAGATGCATAACAAAAAATAACAAATGATGACATCACCAGGTAGCCCTGCGATTCTAGTTTCTAACAAAATATTATTCGCTGCAATATCTTCGTGAAATGTGGCGCAATAAAGTAAAAGTATGAATCGAATTATTTTCTCTGACCTCTTTAATACTTTTACCTTTATGTGATATATTTTGCGAAAGTTTTTTAGTAAATAATAGCTTAACAGGAACTAGAATCGCAGGGCTACCTGATAGTATAATCATTTTTTGAACATCGGAACATTTAATATCAAAACGCAAAACCAAAATTTGAACGAAGAAATCATTTTGCACCAAAAAAAAAATAATATCCACATAAATTCAATTTCAAACAAACAAATAGTTTATTCGAGATTTTTTTGGCGTGCTTGATGACTTCGGGGCTAAGACAGTTTGCTATGAGGACACTTCGCTATTGACAGTTAGCTTTTGTTTTTAGAAGTTTTTCGGTAAAATTTACCGAAAAAATAAAAAACATACCGAACTGTCCATAGCAAAGTGTCCTTATAGCGAAGTGTCAATTTATCGATGACTTCCAGCTTCCATTCTGTTGAATAGGCCTTGTGCTTTTGAGACTTGATTGGCTGCTAATCTTCGCTGCCGGACGCATCGCTCTCATAGTTTGCAAGAATTTGATCCATGATTCACTAAAAGAAATAAATTAGGAACATTTCAACAGCGAAACAGAAAAATGCAACAAAAACATGAACAGTGCAACAAAAAAATCAACAGTGCGGCAAAAAAAGCGCAGAAAAATGTGTCAAAAAACCAGTTTTTCTTTTCGTTTAAGGACAAAAAAGTTAGAAAATATTTTTTGAGTTTTTAGGGGTCGGTTTATTAGAAGGGTCGGTTATTTTTCAACCTCCCTCTAGGGGTCGGTTTATTAGAGAGGGTCGGTTTATTGGAGGGGGTCGGCTTATTAGAGAGAATACGGTAATCATCGAGAGGTGACTGTGTTACCCATCACAAAATTAATAAAACAAATTTAGGATTCCAAGATAATATGTTACCAAAAGTTAGAGGCTTGCGACCAGATATAAAGTACGACCACAAAAGTGTTATGCACTACCCTCCAACTTATATAGATGCCAATGGTGATGTGAAGGTAGAGTTTACAGCCAAGAATGGTGAACAAGTAAGTACATTTTATAAATAAAAATCTCACTTTCAACATACTCTTATTTAGTTCCCCACGATACGTCAAATTCAGCCAAGTGATTTTCAACATATTAACACTATGTATCGGTGTGATCCAAAGTATTTTGACAGAGCACAACGCTATCAAGTTGAATGATTACAATTTGATGAAAAAATATGGCAAAATAATAAATTATTTTAGTTGTTTTATTACAAATAAAATGTCCTTTCTCTTGGTTTTGTTCGTGTATAACCTCAGTTGTGCTAAAAATGTCGTTTTTTAGCCTGCAAGAAAATTTGTTTGATCAAAAGTTTCAACCCTAATCACAAGCTTGTAGCAAGATAGACTTAGAGAATTAACAATAGCTTTTGTTTGTTGAATCTTGGCTTGCCGCACAAGGCAGGGTTGTGACGAAAGACTAAAAAAGTCGGAACAAAGACCGGAGCCGGAAGAAAAACTATATTATAGAGTCTAATAGTAAAAAATTCCACTATAAACAGGGTTCGTCATGAAAAATTTCGAAAAAAGGAATTTGGGTAAAAAAGGGACATTTTGACCATTTTTGAAGAAAAAGGGTCATTTTATCCAGTGCTCATTGCTATTTTGGAGCGAAAAAAAGATTTTGACTAAAAAGTTTTTAGTAAAAACTTCAAAAATAAAAAAAAGATTTTGGGTCCCGAAAAAGGACAAATCTTCTTAAAAAAGACGGATAACCCTGTCTTACAAAAAATTTTGATTTCAGAAAGGCTCCACGTCGAACATATGCGCCGTCCATAGGAAAAGTCATTCAGCAAGCTTGTCAAGCCAAAGAATGGACACAGAAGGAATTGGGCCCTCACGTCAAGAAATAGGTTGAAGTGATCAGAGAATATGTAAGTGCCGAAGCTATCCCAACACCAACATTCTGGCCAAGATGGAGCGTGCTCACGGTGTCGAGCTGCGTGGAAAGGATGGGTCAACCTCTTGCTGCTTCGATGCCCAAGAAAAAGGGCGTTAGGCGAATTGATCCACACGGCCCTTAAAAACTGCACTTTAGTGTATTAGCAAAATTTGGCGCCAAAGCTAAAATTTTGAAAAATCGCTGTTTTTTAGTATATTTTATCCAGCACTTCTGGTTTTGTGATTTTCTTTAAACTTCTTGTAAGTTCATAATAAAAAAACTCACCACATTCAGCACTTTCGAAAAAGCCATCACTTGCCTGATAAACATAACGAATTTCAAAACTAGAAGAGACTTTCGTGAATATTTCCGAAATTTTTCTTCTATTTATTTGACTTCATCGATATTAGCGCCGATTTTTTGACAATAAATTTCTGAAGTAAACCTTAGACGAGATAGAGGAGTAAATTTGCTGCATTTTGGTACCAAGGAAGTATACAAAAAATCTAAATTTTGAGTGTTTTATACAAAATTTAGATGGAAAACGCAAAAACCCCTATTTTCACTCAGGAAAATGCCAGTTTTTTGCTTTAACTGTGACAAAGAGTATAGAAAAAATTACCTCGGATCACAAAAAAGGTTGAGAAAACACGAGCTCGACCTCGACTCGCCTACGTGATCGAGGGGTGATTAATCGTACACGGCCTGTTACTCAAAAAGACTATTATGATTTCGCGCCAGTTTGAATTAATCTTTTGAATAGAAACATCTCACACAGCTTTATTAGTGCCCGCTTACAATGGGATGTCGATGTGGATGTCGAAGTAAATTGGTGTCTACATCTCACGTTTTTCACTGGAAAATGCCAAATCCGATATAGATGCCTAGAACTAAAATCAAAAAAGAGATGTTGGTCATCTATATCAGATTTGGCATTCTCCCATGAAAGGCGGGAGATCTAGACACCACTTTTACTTCGACATCCACATCGACATCCCATTGTAAGGAGGCCCTCAAAGAAGCATGCCCATGCATTTCAAAAAGTTAAGCAGGGACGAGCAAATTGAAGCATTCTTTTTTTCACTCATTTTGCGTCAAACATGATATAAAAAGGGGATACCAGAGCGTTACATGGAGAAAAGGCAAGGACCTATCCCATTAATTGAAGATTGGAAAGTGGAAAGGGGAAGTCTTTTTCTGTCTCACTAACATTTTGGAAAGTGGAAAATTGGAAATGTAAAGTGGAAAATGGAAAATTTCCATGGAAAATATCCTTTTCTGTCTCACTATTTGAAAATCGGAAAATGGAAAGTGGAAAATCGATGACTAGCACTACGGTCTAGGAATTCTCGGAAAACTGGAAATTTTTTCAAGTAAGACAGAGAACCACCCTATCTTACCTAAAATCATGCGCTTAACACAGTTTGTTAATACCAAAATAGTGATTTCACTAGCCACAACACATATAATGGTGTAGTTAGTTATTCTGAGGGGGCATCTGCCTCCAAATCCCGAAAATATCAGTTTTTTACATGGGATTGTAAGCCATGATTTCTTACCCGAAATTTCACGCTGAACATGGTTTGACAATACCAAAACTCTGATTTTGATGACTCAAACTATGAAACCTAGGGTAGGTACCCATATTTTATGTGGATATCCAGCTGGATGGCTTGAAAATGAAATTTCAGTCAAAAAATTTTTACGTTTTTCATGCTCCAAAACCTGTTTTCTGGACTAATTTGGACATGCTAAAGATGGTTTGATAGCAGGGATTGACATTTGTGACTATTATATTTAAAAATAGTCTCAAAATAGTCTCAAATGTGACTAATTTGAGACTGTTGAGACTAATTGTGACTATGAGACTATGAGACTATTTGGGGTGCACTACGTTTACCGTTTCACCGTCACTATTTTCACCGTCACTATTTTCACCGTCACCTATTTTCACCGTCACCTATTTTCACCGTCACTATTTTCACCGTTCACTATTTTCACCGTCACTATTTTCACCGTCACCTATTTTCACCGTCACCTATTTTCACCGTCACTATTTTCACCGTCACCTATTTTCACCGTCACTATTTTCACCGTCACTATTTTCACCGTCACTATTTTCACCGTCACTATTTTCACCGTCACCGATTTTCACCGTCACTATTTTCACCGTCACTATTTTCACCGTCACCTATTTTCACCGTCACCTATTTTCACCGTCACTATTTTCACCGTCACTATTTTCACCGTCACTATTTTCACCGTCACTATTTTCACCGTCACCTATTTCACCGTCACTATTTTCACCGTCACTATTTTCACCGTCACCTATTTTCACCGTTCACTATTTTCACCGTCACTATTTTCACCGTCACCTATTTTCACCGTCACCTATTTTCACCGTTCACATTTTCACCGTCACTATTTTCACCGTCACCTATTTTCACCGTCACTATTTTCACCGTCACTATTTTCACCGTCACTATTTTCACCGTCACCTATTTTCACCGTCACTATTTTCACCGTCACCTATTTTCACCGTCACTATTTTCACCACCGTCACTATTTTCACCGTCACCTAAATTCACCGTCAGCACTTTAGGACCGCTTTTTAGATCTAAATTTATCTAAAATTTAAACAGTCTTGGTACCAAATTGTAGCCCTGAATGTCAGCTACATTTGGTACTACAAACTCTGAAAAAATAAGAAAAAATTAGAACTAAACTTTAGAAGGCGTTCAATCTCACACTTTTTCATCACGGTAGAACGCAGGGTGAGCGTCTTTTAAAGTTTAGAACTAAAATTTTTCGTTTTTTTTAGAAATTGTAGTACCAAAATGTAGCTGACATTCAGGCTACAATTGGTACCAAAAATTTTAAAAAATTTCGAAAAATTTAGACCTAAAAAGTGGTCCTAAAATGCGGACGGTGAATTCAGGTGACGGTGAAAATAGTGACGGTGAAAATAGGCGACGGTGAAAAAGTGACGGTGAAAATAGTGACGGTGAAAATAGTGAACGGTGAAAACAGTGACGGTGAAACGTAGTGCACCCCTATTTTGAGACTATTTCTTAAAATAGTCTCAAGGACTATTAGTCTTGAGACTATTTTAGTCTCAAACTCCAAAGTTAGTCTCAGTTCCTCATAGGAACAATGCCTTTTTCTGCTCTTAATGACGGAGTTAACCGCCGTAAAACAGTTAACTCATCACTTTTATCTTGCCAAACTATTACTTTACTCGAAAGCAGTTAAAAATGATTTTTCCGGTAGATGATGATTCAATACAACAACCTGTTCGGTACAAGGCACGATTCAATACAAGTCCTTGAATAGGAACGGTTCGATACTATTTTTAGCGCTAGGTAAATTGCTTCTGCGGTAAATTGCTCCTTCTAATTTTACCGTAGGGTGTCTAGGTGGTTCTCAGGTTTTTGTTCCTAGGCAACTGTACTCAGGTGGAAGTGCATGGGTAGTAGTGCCAATGCTCAGATGATTTAAGTGGATGAAGATATCTGAAGATGAATGATGCACCTGGTGAATTAATACCTCGCTGAGTAGGCTAAAATAAGGAAGTTAACTGGATCGGCTGTGATCATAGTCGAGTTGACCCTCAACTTTTTAGGGGTCAACTTTTGTTAAAATTACTAATATATCACTCTTTTTAAATAAAAGTGCCAAATATGATATTTTTGACCCCCCATCAACTTTTCGGTGTCTACAAGATGGCTTTTACATAAATTTGAAATCTTGTTTCTACAAAATTTTGAAAAATGTTGACCCCAAGTTGACTCCAGTTGACCCCTCAACTTTTTTATCCTCCGATTTTTCCGCGTCGAATTTCATTGAATCACTCGGAAAAACTGTCTATATTTTCGTATAGAGCTCAAAAAGTTGCCCTAGGATCATGAATATCAAAATAAATAAATACCGTATCACCTCTAATGAGAGCCCAGGGCCTAGCAGACTATTTGAAAAATGAAAATTTTCATGAAAATTGAAAAATTGAAAATGAAAAATTGAAAATGAAAATTCTGAAGCTGACTATTGAAAAATTGAAAATGAAAAGTGAAAATGAAAAGTGAAAAATTTCCACTTTTCAAGCAGACTAAGCATTTTTCAATTTTTCATTTTCACTGAAAATTCTCATTTTGCGCATTGTATTTTTGGGGGCTGTACGGGGGCTGTTTGGGGGGGGGGGGGCTGTACCAAAAAAGGTAAAGAAATATTTAGTAAAAGGGACATTTGGTAAAAAACTTTTTGGTAAAGGAACATTTGGTAAAATTTTTTTTTGGTAAGGGCATATTTGGTAATTTTTAGTAAGGCACTTTGTAGTTGTTTTTGTGTCAAAGACCTTCTTATTCCTACTTTTTCTTCTCTTTTCTTTCTTTCTCTGGGTTTCTATATCTATTTCCTCCATTAAAATTCTTCTTAATTATACTCATTTTTCTAACTTAAAATTATGTGTTAGATTAGGTTTGTCAGGACAAAAATCAATATTTCACCCACGCAAACCCAAAACGTGTGGTGGTTAAATCCTGGTCAGGTGGATGTCCACCTGGATGGCCTACAAATAAAATTTCTATATAATAAAAAATAAACCTTTTTTCTTACTTAAAATTGTGTGAGGAATTCGGCTTGTTAAGACTAAAAGTGCGATTTTACCTACCCAACTCCAAACCTGGGGTGGCTACCACCTGGACAGGTGTATATCCAGGTAACTCCAGAGTAGGGGTAAATTCACCCAAACGCCCTGAAAGTCCTGGTCACTAGGTGCTTAACCGGGTTCGGAGAGCATAAAGTGCTTTTAGATGATTGGAAAACGTCTATTGCCTCCGAAAACGGTGTCTCTGTGACCAAAACAGCCAATAAGATCTATGGCCAAAAACAAGGACTCTATGACCAAAAAGATATACCACCCGAAAATATCCACGGAAAAAGTGCTTTACCAAAAGTTTTCTTACCACATGTGCCTTTACCAAAAAAATTTCACCAAATATGCCTTGGTCCCCCTGTTGTTTTTGTGAATGGCACAAGCTATTTTCACAAAAACAACAGGGGGGACCAAGCTGTTTTCACAAAAAAACAACAAGGGGACCAAGGCATATTTTGGACAAGGATTCTTTACTAGTGCCTTACTACTTGTTCTATCACAAAAACACAAAATCTGAGTCCAAAATCGTGTTCAGCGCATAAAAATAGCCCCAGAATTAAGCTATGTAAATTCTGAAAAATGATGACGGGATGACCGGTCATCAATTTTCATGAAAAATTGAAAAAAATTTCACTTTTCACTTTCAATTTTTCAATAGTCTGCTTGAAAATGAAAAAATTTCAATTTTTCATTTTCACTTTTCATTTTCAATTTTTCAATTTTTCGAATATTAGTCTGCTTGAGAATTTCACTTTTCAATTTTTCATTTTCACTTTTCAAATAGTCTGCTAGGCCCCAGGGCTCTTATTTTTCAAACTCCCTCCAAGGGGCTCTTATTAAGACATGGGCTCTAAATAGGACATGGGGCCTTATTTTTCAAGCTCTCGGTGCCGAAGAAAATTTTTATGCCCACCATCAAACCAAACAACTTTTATTCGAATTTTCTAATAATCAAATATGGTGAAATTCTTTGTCAACATCATTGATATCATCATTTTGAAAGATCAAAGATTCATCGCTTACGCACCTATTTTCTTCGTCTTCGTCACTGTCGACTTCTTCAGATTCAGCCATCGCCTGTCGAATAACTTGCGTGCCTCCATCAGCTCAAACTTGTACGCTTTCCTCTTCAGAACCACTTCGGTAGTTTGCGATACTCTATCCTACTGTAAATAAAAGATATCACCAAAAAATACGACAAGAAAAAATGCGATCAGCAAAAAAAGCCAGCAAAAAAATACAGTTTTTATGAAAGCGGGGGGGGGGGGGGTGGCTCTTATTAGGTCATGGGCTCTTATTTTCAACTCTCTCTAGGGGAGCTCTTACTAGGACATGGGCTCTTAATAGGACATGGGCTCTCATTAGAGGTAATACGTATTCAGAAAAATATTGACATTTTTTGAATTTAAGAAAAAGTGACCCGACTATGATTACGGCCATTAGTCCACTCATCCGGGGATGGACATAAACACCGCGGCGACAAAACACCGCCTACGACAAAACACCGCGAGACAAACACCGCGAGCCAAAACACCGCGGACCAAAACACCGCGGCCCAAAACACGCCTACGACAAAACCGCCGCCACAGTTAACTGCCTGTATAACCAATTCTTACATGCCCTACTTGATTATAACATATTGGAATCGAGGAGTGATAACGTGGTAGCTGGTTTTGTTTCGTACCTGGAGTTTTGTATGTGGGCATTCCCTGCTTACCGTATTTCCTCTAAAAAGCGCCCCCCCTTTAATGAGCGCCCCCCCCCTCTAATAAGCGTCCCCCCTGGGGGTCATCCATAAAATAAGCGCCCCGGGGCGCTTTTTGGAGGAATACGGTATATTGCTGTTTATGTTTATAAATGTTTTAGCTCCTTCTTCTTCGAACGAGGAATATTTAAAAGTAATCATGGCGAATGGTATGTTAACCCTAGATGCATCGGGTCCGCCTCGTTTCCCCTCAAAGTGCGTTTCCCCTCAAGCTCGTTTCCCTCAAAGTTTGTTTCCCCTCAAAGTTCGTTTCCCCTCAAAGGTCATTTCCCCTCAAAGGTCGTTTCCCCTCAAAGGTCGTTTCCCCTCAAATAAGTTCCCTCAAAGGTCGTTTCCCCTCAAAATAAGTCCCTTCAAAATAAGTTCCCTTGAAAAAAGTAATAATAAGTAAAGTTTACCCGTGGTACCTACCGAGGGTTATCCACATCCAGACGCCAAATTTTAGATTTAGCTCAAAGTGATTGAAAACCCAAACGATTTAATTCAAAATTGTGTTCTGAAAACGTAAATTGAAATGGGGGTCCTCTACTCGAGACTGATTGACCCAGATGGGTTCGAACCAGTAACCTTGGAAATGAGTATATCAACTTTTACACCACTTAAACACTCAAAATAATGATAAATAAAGGTATGCACCCAGCTGGATTGAACCATCATCCTAGGCGATGTCTATCCAAATGGTCGTCCACTTGGATCAAAAGCTTTTTACGTTTTCGGGTTTCAAACCATTTTTCTGAACTGACTCGAGCATGCTGAAGATGGTTTGACAGTGGTAAAATCAGTTTTATCGAAAATTTTTTGAGTTATTGTGAACTCTTAATTTATCAAAATCAAGAAATTACTATAACTCAAAAATTTCTTCATAAACGTTATTTTAACACTGTCAAACCATCTTCAGTGTGCTATAATTAGTGCAGAAAAAGTATTTTGGAAGCCGAAACGTGAGCAAAAAATTTTTGATCCAAGTGACGACCACTTGGATATTGTGGCCGCGGGGATATTGTGGCCCAGGGATATTGTGGCCCGGGATATTGTGGCCCAGGGATATTGTGTCCGTGTCCGAAATATATATAGACGACGATTGAAATTTCTATAACACAATAAGAGTGAATATTTTATTTTTGACGTACAAGTGGTTACAAAACATAATTCGAAAAGTTTTTGGACTAAAATAAAACCAACGATATTTCATGCTTTTTGTATTACATTAGTTTATTTTGATCGAATTTTTTTTAGAAAAAATTATTTTAAGGGAATCGACGCTTGAGGGGAAACGACCTTTGAGGGGAAATGAACTTGAGGGGAAACGTCCTTTGAGGGGAAACGAACTTTGAGGGGAAACGAACTTTGAGGGGAAACGAGCTTGAGGGAAACGCACTTTGAGGGGAAACACCCGTGCCCAGATGCATCTAATTTGCTGGTATAAATTATTGTTATTTTGAGCACAATCCCGGTAAAGGTATTTCGCGCTCTGCTCTGCCTTATCGCCGTTCTGTTCCGACCTGGCTGAAGCTTGCGAGCACTGATGTGGAAGAGCAGATTGTCAAGCTGGCCCGTAAAGGTCTTCGTCTTCTCGATCGGCGTTATTCTTCGTGACTCTCATGGTGTTGCCAGGTCCGTCGTGTCACTGGTAACAAGATTGTGCAAATCTTGAAATCAAAGGTATTTCTTTCAATTTAATTGTCGTTAATTCTTTATATGATCTTTAACCTTCAAGGGAATGGCTCCTGAAATTCCGAGAACTCTACCACTTGATCAAGAAAAGCCGTCAGCATTTCGCAAACATTTGGAGGTTGGTTAGCTGTATTCTGTATATCTGATACACTAATAATTTATGTTTATAATACCGCAAGGATATTGGCTCGAAGTTCCGTCTGATTTTGGTGGAGTCGCGAATTCATCGACTGTCTCGATACTACAAGACCAAGCGCCAGCTCCCACCCAGCGAGTCCAGCACTACTTCAGCTCTTGTGTCCTAAGTATCACCGTGGATGATTTGTTAAGTGTTATGAAATAAATACGGTGTTGATTATAGTTATTTCTATTGTGTGGCTCAGTTTCGCAACAAATAATTCCTTTAAAAGGCTTGCCCACGCTAATAGGAGTGGTGCCCGAGAATTCAAAAAATCTCAAAAAAATCTCTATCATTAAACAATATCTCTTGCACTTCCTCGAATCGATTTCTGTGTATTAGCTCAGCCAACTCTCTCTCTCCCACCTTGCCTCGACCACTCGGAACCGGCCCAACTTTCTTGAAGGAGTGGATGGCGTCGTCCTCACATCCATTGGTGGTTGCAAACTCCGCACGATTTGAATTACTCAACGATGAGCTGCTTCGAGAGCTTCTTCCAGGCTTCGACAATCCATTGGAGGTAGACTGCCATTGGCGAAGCTTGAAAGAGTGTTAAGGGTGTGGTTCTATTAGAGAGTGTGGTTCAAATAGAGAGTGTGGTTCTATTAGAGAGAATACGGTATTTGTCTATTAATTGATTAGAGGGCTCTAGGTGAATTCATCTCCTCAACCAATTCATCCTCGGTGAATTCATCCTCGGTGAATTCATCCTCGGTGAATTCATCTCTAACTAATTCATCTCGGTGAATTCATCCCTTTTTGTCCTGGGCAGAATATGTTTAAAGACCTGATTTTTATATATTAAGAGAGCACCCTCATTTTGTGGGCACCCTCAGAGAGCACCTTATTGATGTCGGGACCAAACAAGGGCCTAAGAATTGACCACCCTAACCAAAATCCTGGGTATATAACTCCTAGTCAGGTGGGTGTCCACCTGGATAGCCTAAAAATGTAAGCAAAAAAGGTACACTTAGTGGGACTCGAACTAGTAACCTCGGTGACAGCAACCCCTCCCCAATTTATACCAAGTGGTCGTAAACCAGGTGGTCGACCCACTTGGATCAATTTTTTTTTTACTTTTTAGAGTTCCAAAAAAAAATTTCTGCACTAATAAGAGCATGCTGAAGATGGTTTGACAGTGGTAAAATCACGTTATCAAGAAATTTTCGATTTATCGCTAACGATTGATTTTGATAAATCAAGAATTACCAATAACTCAAAAATTTATTCATAAAATGTAATTTTACCTCTGTCAAACCATCTTCAGCATGCTCGAATTAGCGCAAAAAAATTAATTTGGACCCGAAACGTAAAAAATTTTTGATCCAAGTGGTCGACCACTTGGTTTGGTGCATGGATTCTCAGGGGTGATGTAGAGGTTGCTAGTGAAAAAAATGTTTCGGGACGCAAAAACGTAAAAAAAATTCATCCAAGTGGACGACCACTTGGTTCGGTTTGGTAAATGTTCGTAAATTGAGTGGTTGGTATTATTTGGTATTATCAAACAATTTTCAGCATAAAATTTTTGGTATGCTAAAATCGGGTTTTTAGTGATTAAGGCCGCACTTGTGTGATCAGAGCCATTTTATGGGTTAAATTCACTTTTAGCTGGTTTGAGGTTGTTTTAAGAGGTTTGAGTTGGTTTTGGATGTTTAAGACCATTCGGGGTTTTTAAGGTGGTTTTGAGTGTTGGGGTGGCTTCGGATGGTTTGGGACCATTTGGGGTAACAAAACCCTTTCACCTAAGTTAAAAATTATAACAACTATATTTCTGTCAAGACAAAAAGGAGGATGAATTCACCGAGGATGAATTGTTGAGGATGAATTCACCGGAGGATGAATTCACCGAGGATGAATTCACCGAGGATGAATTGGTTGAGGATGAATTCACCGTCGCCCGATTAGAGGAGGTGTCAAAACATAAAAATAAGCCAATCTTACCCGATCTTAATTTTAGCCGAAAACAAGCCAAATCTTAATTTGGACGATGGTGACGTATAACCGAGAGTGTTGACCATATGTTGAGTGTTGATAATATGTTCGTGAACCGTTTAGTCATAGGCCCTTTTTTAAAAAAATAGCCGTTCTGGTTTTTAACCCCCAGAAAGCAGAAAATTTTGAGTCAATCTCTAAAAATTGGAGTGATCAGCCAAAATAAAAGCACGGCCATTAGTAGACGACAAAAACTCCAAGTACGAAACGAAACCAGCTACACGTTATCACTTCCTCGATTCCAATATGGTTATAATCAAGTAGGCATGTAAGAATTTGTTATATAGGCAGTTAACTGTGGCGCGGTGTTTTGTCGTAGGCGGTGTTTTTTTGCGGTGTTTTTGTCGCGGCGGTGTTTTGGGCCGCGGTGTTTGGGCCGCGGTGTTTTGTCTCGCGGTGTTTTGTCTCGCGGTGTTTTGTCGTAGGCGGTGTGTTTGTCGCCGCGGTGATGTCGTATACCCCTCAATCCATATCAGAGTCCGAAAATTGAATCTGGACTTCCAACTTAAAATTTGGCTTCGAACAATTTTTAGTCCATATATAACTGGATGGCATTGTACTACTGTCAAAATCATCTTTAGAATGCTATAATTAGTCAGAAAACAGGTTTTAAATCTGAAAAATAAATAAAAGCAAAAGAAAGTATTGAGTCGTGCCTTGTATGGGATCGAATTGAATCGAATCGCATTTTTCACACAAATTGTCGAAAAATAGTTAGTCACATCCAAAACTAAACCTGTTTTTTTATCCCGAAATTCGAGACGACACGGTTTATAGAACTAAAATTCTGATTTTGCCGTCCGAAACCCTAATAACGAAATCAGTAGGGTTGTCGAGTCGAGTACTCGTAATCGAGTTATTTCGAGTTTATTCGAAAAGTTTTCGAGTTTCGAGTATCGAGTCGAGTCGAGTACTCGAAAATTTCGAGTTTCAATATCGAGTCGAGTCGAGTACTTGAAAATTTCGAGTTCGATACCGAGTCGAGTACCGACTCGCAAAATTTGAGTTTCGATCCGAGTCGGTACTCGAAATTTTGAGTTTGAAGTATAGAATTTAATAATAAAAATGTCTCGAGACCAAAATTTTTCTTTTTTATGGCTTAATTAGCCTACTAACTTCACATGATTAAATTTTTAACCTAAATTTCGACAAAAATTCTACTCGAAATCGAGTAATTAGAGTATTATCGAAAATTTTCGAGTTTCGAGTATCGAGTCGATCGAGTACTCGAAATTTCGAGTATCGAGTATCGAGTCGAGTCGAGTACTCGAAAATTTCGAGTTTCGATATCGAGTCGAGTCGAGTACTCGAAAATTCGAGACTGAAAGATTTCGAGTCGAGTACTCGAAATTTCGAGTACTCGACAACCCTAGAAATCAGGTTGCAACTGGTCAGGTGAATTTCTACCTGAATCACCTGGTAAAAATCTACGTTAAACTTGCAAACGAACCATTATATCATACTTAGAATTGTGTGGCAAATCGAGTTTGATATGACCAAAACTACAAGTTCACCCACCCAAACCCCGAAGCCTGGGGTGGGTACCGTATATTCTCTATTAGAAGGCCCGGGCCTTCTATTTTTCAACCCTAAAAAGTCGGAAAAAAAATATTTCGATTTTGAGATTTTCGGGTGCTCAACTAAAATTTTAAAAGTGGAATCAGGTGAGCTCGTGCTAACTAAGAAAACGCGAAAAACAGATTTGCGAATTTCTTTTTCTATGCTGATATATAGGTCCTCAAGGGGGGGCCTTCTATTAGAGAGGGCCTTCTAATCGAGAATATACGGTATGCTCCGGTTCAGGTGGATATCCACCTGGATGACCTAAAAATAAAATTTTGTTAAAATGAAAAATGAATCTGCCCACCATTATACGTAAAATCGTAAAAAAATGTTTGTGAGAACCGAAATCGCGGTTTCACATACTCTAAAACCTGGGGTCAGGTGGATATCCACCTACCAAGAGGTATCCACCCTAGGTTTTAGGTTTGACTGGGCAAATGTAATTTTGGTCTCAACAAACTGAATTCCCGACCCAAATTTGGGTTAGCTAAAATGGCTTGTTTCTGATTTTGAGCAAAATTTGATTTTTTTATTGCTCTAGGCGGATATCGATGGATAAGGCGGTGTCCAATAAAGGTGTCCAATCGGATAAATCCATGAGCTCAGCTGGTACCTGTCCAGGTTTTGGGTTTTGGTGGGAAAGTCCTATCTTTTAGTCCTATCAAACAATATTTCCCACACATTTTTGCACATGATAAAATGGTTGTTTTTGATTTAGAAAACTTTTATCTTGCAGGCCATTCAGGTGGATATCCAGCTGACCAGGAAATACCCACCACGAAGCTAGGGCTTCGGGTGGGTAAATTTAGATGCTTGTCTGAAAGATAGCGGTCTGAAAGGTAGTGACCAGAAATTTGTTAAAAATAGATGAGTGTTAGTGTGTGATAACTCATAATACATCGCAGGTCTGAACTCCCCCCCATGGCTCACTGGTAATTTGCATGGTTTGACTAATTTTCGATAGTACTTCGACTTTTTGACGCCAGATTTGAAATCAGCGACTCGAATGGCATTTTTTAATTTTTTGTAAATCATGTTTAAAGGTCTTCTAAGAGATTTTTGACACTACTGTCATATAAACCCCCCCCCCAAAAAGCTATTGTAATATACCCCCCCCCCAAAACCGACTTTTTGGGAGTGTCTAAAAACCATTTTTATGCAATAATTTTGCCATATAGGGACCAGAAAAGCAGTTTAAAAGGGATTATGGGCTGTATTGGGAGGGGAAGGGAATAATACAGGGGCCACTTTTTTTAGCTGCTTTACCATGTTTTTAAACTCGGGCCGTGGCAAAAATAGTCTCTATATGCATTTTATTGTCAAGGGAACTAAGCGGAATCATGTCTAAGGTAAGTGCGTGCGCGAATCTCTAACTCTCAAGCCCCTGCACCCCCTTCGGGGGCGCAGGGGGCTTGGGGACTTGGAGTTGAGATGCGCACACCCACATACCTTAGACACAAATCACTCGAAAGTGACTCTGGATGCATGAAAAAACATGACTACCAGAGTTATTTATGCGGTATGCCTCAGTATTCAAAACTATGTTCAACATTTTTTTTTTCGCCGAAGAGCATTCCCCCTCGTTCTAAAAGGCCGGGCCAGAGGCCAGCATCCAAAAATTCAGCCTAGCACTCAAAAAGTGCTAGGCCTATGAGTAAACCGCGAGGTCCACCCCGCTGATCGGCTTGGTCCATGAAAGTACTCATACTTATGCCTGCACCACAAGTTCCTGGGTTTGAAAGCACCCTTAGACGCTTAGAGAATTAATACTCTGAGGATCCCAACCATCTCGAGAAGTGGCCCTGTATTATTCCCTTCCCCTCCCAATACAGCCCGCAATCCCATTTAAATTGCTTTTCTGGTCCTTTTATGGCGAAATTATTGTGTAAAAATGGTTTTTGACTATCCCTAAAAAAGTCGGTTTTGGGGGGGTATATTACAGTAGCGCCAGATTTTTATACACTAAAACAATAAAAAGCTGATTTCCAACACCTTTCCACATAACAATGGATTTTTTGAAAAAAAAATTGACCAAAATTCGACATTCTGCCTTGGGGGAGTAAGTCAATTCAACCTAAAAGGGTACCTCGATACCCCAAAAATTAAATTTAACATAGCTTTGGTATCTGCCGCATAATGAAGCCCTGGTATACATTTTTATGCATGCAGAGTCACTTTCGAGTGATTTTTGTCTGAGGTATGTGGGGTGCACATCTCAACCCCAAGAACCAAGCCCTGCGCCCCCGATGGGGGCGCATGGGGCTTGAGAGTTAGACATGCGCGCAATCACTTACCTTAGACATGATCCCGAACAAGACTCTTGATCAAAAATGCATAACGTGACTTTTTTGCCCAGCTCCAGTGACCAAAACGGGTATAATATCTTAATACAAGGTGATTCACCTTGGTCCTCCAACTTGGAGGCTCCAAGGCAAAAAGTCACCTTTTGGTCAAAAAAGTTTTTCTTTTCGAAAAATTAAATTTTTTATATGGAAAAGTGTAAGAAAACAACTTTGTAATCGTTTCCAGCATGTAAAAGTTACTTAAAACTTGTTTTAACATTATTTACAAATTATTAAAAAATGTGGCCCTGTCATTTTTTCAGTCAACTTTGATTGTTCTGGTAATTTAGGCGGAAATTTACTTGACCAGGTGGTATCTGCTTGGTAATCTGGGTCGCGGATGGCAAAATCGAAATTTTTTTTCTAAGAAACCGGTTTCGCCATGCAATTTTAGGTCAAAAAAGCAGTTTATTCTAGATTTAATTAACCTTTTTAGATTCCTTTGGTGAAAATTATTTTTAACTGCTTTCGAGTAAAGTAATAGTTTGGCAAGATAAAAGTAATGAGTTAACTGTTTTACGGCGGTTAACTCCGTCATTAAGAGCAGAAAAGGCATTGTTCCTATGAGGAACTGAGACTAAGTTTGGAGTTTGAGACTAAAATAGTCTCAAAACTAGGGTTGTCGGTTCAGGTACCCGTTTTCGGGTAATTGGAACCGAAACCCGGTTTTTTCGGGTTTCGGGTATCGGTTCGGTCCGGGTACCCGAAATTTCGGGTTTCGGGTATCGGTTCGGGTATCCGAAAGTCAAAATTTCTACTATTAGTCTAACACAGGGATGGAAAAAGTATTCTTCTAGAAAAACTTTATACACTTAGAAATCACAGAAGCTCTTTTTCAAAATTTTATGTTAAAATCCATAATATAACTTTTTCCCAGATATATTTTATTTTTCGTAATCCTGTTTTCATGATTGCCAAGCATTTTCTCTGTGCTAAAACGATAAAAAACTAGTTTTCATGATTTTTGAAGAAAAAATTTAATGCAGCGAAAACACGACTTAAAGACTGCTTTTTAAACAAAACTTCTTTTTTAGCAGTATAGTACAACTATATTCAAGCACAATCACGAGTTAGTGGATAGTAATGGATTTTGAAATACACGAGAAATATCTTTATCCGCGGATTTATCATGCTCTCGACCAGGCTAAGGATAATATCCGCGGATATTTATGCGTATCCGCGGATTTTAGATTGTTACTACCGATTATCCGTATCCGCGGATATTTTGATTGTTACTACCACCCCTGACTTTAAAGGGGGGGGGGAGGGGTTCACTTCATATACGCATCGCCTTAGGTCACAGGTTCGACTACCACTGGGTGCACACCCTATTTCCATCTCCTTTTATTTACAAGTTTGCTGTCAAAGTGATTCTCACATTCTTCGCTATCTATAAAGTTTATCAGCGAGGGGTTTACATATAATGGAACTTATTACAGCCTGAAATTGGCTAAATTACCGAAAATCATCGTTTTGGGGTTATTTTTGACTGGTTTGATTAATATTTCCTGACCTTGTTTTACAAGTCACACGTTCTATATACCGAAATGTAGCCAAGATTCTGAGCTTTCATTTGAGCTATCATATAAATAAAAACAAGCTCGAGTCGTGATCAAAATTCGAAAAACATTCAACAAAACCCAATTCCTTGCCATCCTACCCAGGGCTGTCCCAGAACTCTTCAGTATTATTTTTGAGACTGACTTTTTTTTGGAATTTTAATTTACATGATCATTTACAACCTTATACCCAAAATGTAGCCCTGCTTCTTGGCGTCATTTTGAGTATATGGTGGAAAATGACCTAGTAAGTTAGGTAACACTTTACTTGACCAACTCCCTCCTCCCCCACGGCTGACCACTTTTTGTCAGGAATTTTTAAAAACCGATTGCATATTCGTGTTTCTCGACCACGATTTATCCGGGAAACAGTCAACAGATTCTGTGAGAGTGAATTTTTTTTTCGAACCACAGAGGGTGTATCATGGTTTTTAGTCAAAATTTGAAAATTTAGCCTAGCACCAAAAATTTAGCCTAGCACTCAAAAAGTGCCCCCTTCGGGGGCTTGGAGTTAAGATGCGCACACCCACATATCTTAGACAAAAATCAATCGAAAGTGACTCCGGATGCATGAAAAACATGCATGCCAGAGTTACTTATTCGGTAGCCCCAGTAATCAAAACTATGTTCAACATCTTCGTTTTTCACCCAAGAACATTTCCCCTCGTTTTACAAGACCGGGCAAGAGGCCCAGCAAAAAAATTTAGCCTAACATTCAAAAAGTGCTGGGCCTAGGTGCAAACCGGCGGAGTCCGCCCCGGTGATCGGCTTGGTCCATTTAAAGTACTTATACTTTTGCCCAGACCACGCGTTCTTGGGTTTGTTAGTGCTCTTAACGCTCAGAGAATTAATAATCTTACGATTACAACAATCTCGAAAAAGTGGTCCTTGTTTTATTCCCTTCCCCTCCCAATACAGCCCGTTATCCCATCTAAATTGCTTTACTGGTCTTTTTATGGCAAAATTATTGTATAAAAAATGATTTTTGACCATTCTTAAAAAAGTCGGTTGGGGGGGGTATATTACAGTCAGGCACGTATCCAGAGGGAGGGCTAACCGGGCTAAAGCCCCCTTCCCCCATAAAATTTTTTATTTCCTTATAAAGACACCATAAAACTCGAAAACGGTGCCTACACCTAGGTAATATGACCTTTTGGGGTTTCAGATCCCCCCCCCTGAAATTTTCAGCCACCCCTTAAATTTTTTTCTGGATACGCCTCTGATTACAGTAGCGTTTTGAGCGAAGGGGGGTGGTTATATCACAGTAGCGCCAAAATTTCAGCCGGCGGGGCCGAGCCGAAACCAAAAAATTCGCGGCCGGTCGATCAGAAAACAGAAAAATTTCTGTTTTCTTGCGAAAAAAAATCGTCGCAGCCTTTTGTTACTTTTTTGAATTCCCATCTTTTTGAATTTCTGCTTATATTGCAGTTGGTGAGGATTTTTTAGTCCTGGCTAACGTAAGGCTTCGCATTAACGAAAAAAATAAAAATGCACTAAATAACAAAAAGAATGCGTGACTTCAAAAAAGTAAACAAAAAGGGGATAAAAGTACATACGTCGGGAAATACACAAACAGTTTCATTCTGCGCATCCATCTACTCTTTTTAAACCGAAATGATTTATTGGACGAACATCTACATATGTTACTCAAACGTCTGCCTTCAAAAAAAGATTAAAGATTTGACTGGGATCCTCTTCATCTTACTATATTAAAAGACGTCCACACATTTTTGGCGCTATGCTCGAAATTTACATAAGGGCCATTCATACTCCCGCGGGACACGGGACAATTTTTCAAACACGTTTTGTCTCTATCTCGGCTCCCAGCCATCATTTTTCACTACTTTTAATAGATCCACAAGGGAACAGACCATGCTCTACAACATAGGGATAACAGTTCTACATGATCAGTATCGAAAACGGTTTTTAGGCTGTCCCGCAGGTCAATGTCCCGCGGTGCAAATATAGGGATTTGTCCCACGAGACATTGACCTGCGGGACAGCCTAAAAACCGTTTTCGATACTGATCATGGCAAATCTGTTATTCCTATGTTGTAGAGCATGGTCTGTTTCCTTGTAGATCTATTAAAAGTAGTGGAAAATGATGGCTGGGAGCCGAGATAGAGACAAAAACGTGTTTGAAAAATTGTCCCGTGTCCCGCGGGAGTATGAATGGGGCTATAAGAACATAAAATCACATGGATGCGAAAATATATGGAACAGACTACAGAACGCGTCAAAAAATGTAGCCGGTCGAGCCAAAACTGAAAATTTTGGCGGCCGAGCCGTAAGCCGACAATGAAAAAAAATGTCAGTTTTTGGCCGGAAAAGCCGAAATTCGCCGACCAGCCGACAACCCTAGTTTTGGCGCCAAAACAAAAAAACTCTTGACTATTTTTAGTTTTTTCGCCTTGGGGGACTGAGGCTAAACCGAAAAAAGTTCGACTTTTTGAAACCAAGTGTTACCGTGCCCATTCATGAGTCAATAATAACGATTATACGGGTGATTGTCCTTTGAGGAAAATTAAATTTTGAGGAAAGGATTTTATACTCACCAAAACCATTATACCCGTATCATGGTCACATTTCAAACTTCAATTAATTATTTCTCAAAATTTCGACTATCGAGTGGGATTAGCCAACCACTTTCACATGTAACCTGGGGGTGCTGCACAAGAAGACACTAAAAAAAGTTATTATCTTTCGTCCTCAGAATTACACCTCGGATACTTGTATTTTCGACATTGTGTCGTGGGAACGCGGAGCAAGTGGCTCGCTCATGTGTTTCATCCCGCCTTTTTGTGAACCATGATTACAAGTAGCACAACTTAACAAGATAAATATTGCTGCAATCTTCTAGCATCACACAAACGAATATTCTTATGAATTATTCTATAGTAAAAAGCGCTTTTATAAATCTCCCACACAAAAATGGTTGTGTTCATTCTAGCTTCTTGAGAAGTTCAAAAGACGTTTTTACAAGTTTGATCACAAGAAAAACGATCATTTCTTAAATCTTAATATACACGTCTAAAAAGATTAGCTAACAGAGTAGTACTGTGAGTATCTGAAAGGAGTCAATAACTCACGGCCCGTGTTTTAAAAGCACTGCTCATTTTTTGGATTTTTCGGCTACTTTTGGCTAATCGTTGTGCCTAATATGTGACCAAGTGCATGTGTGTGACTCTGATTTCATGTGTCATGGTTCAAGTCTTATGTCAATTATCTTAGCTCATGTTTGACACCTTATGATATTAATACCTCATAGAAAAGGTTAAAATAAATAAAAATTCCCTTTTTGTGATTCACACAGCAGGAAAAAACGCATTTATGAATCTTGCAAAACAAAAAGAACGCGTTTTTTGAATCTCAGAAGAGAGCACGAAACGAACGCCTTTGTGAATCTCGCAACATAAAAAGACGCTTTTTCAGCTGTGTGAACAGCGGTAAGTCACTGAGGAAAATCTTCAGAAATATCAGCGAAATATAAATCGAAAAGTGCTACAGAAATATCAGCGAAAAAAACACGCCTGTAGGACGGGCAAAAACTAGTAAATCCACAAAGTTTAAAAAACATAGAAGAAATGAGTGCTTCTCCAACGGAAATACATGGATTTCTTTTTATACATTAAAAGATCACGTTAAAATCCACTTTAAAAGTAATAAAGGTGTTAAGATTCACACTCATAATTACGTGGGAAAAATGTGTGTGACCACTACTACTTCTGAACATATCATTGGTTGCAGCTTTGTTCCCACCGGTGTATTGGTCTTTAGTAGGGTTGTCGATCGATTTATCGAAATCGATCGAAATCGACCGAAAATCGAAGCTTTTTCGATATTTTCGATTATTTCGATAATCGATTATCGAAACATTTCGATTCGATCGATTCCCGATTATCGTTTATCGAAATTTTTTCGATATTTTCGATATTTCAATAATTGATTAATTGAAAATTTTCGATTTTTTCGATAATTCGATTATCGATTAATCGATAGCCTTCGATCGATTTTCGATTATCGAAAACCGAAGATTTTTCGATTTCGATATTTTGTGAAGTATTTGTTATAAAATATAGAGTTTCATTTTCAAGAACTTTCAAAATAACCTGATTTTAACGAAAGATCAATGATTCGCTTCTCACTTAGATTTGACTAGAAATCAACACTTTTGCATTTTTTATGAAACTTCTCCAGAAAAATCTAAAATAAAATCTTAACCTACCAAATTGTAGCTTAGAAATAGGGTTGTCGATCGATTTGAAATTTTTCGATTATCGAAAAATCGAAATATCGAAATATCGAAAATTTTCGATAATCGATAATCGAAATATCGAAAAAATCGAAAATTTTCGATTAATCGATTATCGAATTATCGATCGAATCGAAAATTTTCGATTAATCGATTATCGAAATATCGAAAATATCGAAAAAATTTCGATAATCGATAATCGGGAATCGATCGAAAATTGGTCGATAATCGATCGATTTCGATCGAAAATCGATCGAAATCTATGAAATTATCATCCCTTATTAAGGTTACCTTATACCATTATTCCAACACACGAAAAAGTGATAATATGAACAAACAAGTATTTTATTGAGCCATCAACGTACAAAGGTAAAGTATTCAAAGAGTGACTAAATGATCGAAATATACAGTACCGGTCAAAAAATGGAACAAGAATTTTTGACACAAATTTTTTTTAAGTTCTTATTTATAACCAATGTGAATTTGGATATAGTTTGTCTTGCGCCTTTTTGTAGCATTTTTTCTCCTCAATCTAACGGCGTTAACAGTTATTTCAGTTGTGCAAAGTTTTATGCCCTGTGACCGTCTTTATGCAACAGTCCATTTTTGTCCATGGGCAAAAAATGGATCACTCCGGGATATTGACAGTTACTTATTTTTTCAGATTTTTTTCGAAGCTATTTTACACGAATTTTGAAGCACTGTTTCTAAGCTACAATTTGGTAGGTTAAGATTTTATTTTAGATTTTTCTGGAGAAGTTTTCATAAAAAATGCAAAAGTGTTGATTTCTAGTCAAATCTAAGTGAGAAGCGAATCATTGATCTTTCGTTAAAATCAGGTTATTTTGAAAGTTCTTGAAAATGAAACTCTATATTTACAACAAATACTTCACAAAATATCGAAATCGAAAAATCTTCGGTTTTCGATAATCGAAAATCGATCGAAGGCTATCGATTAATCGATAATCGAATTATCGAAAAAATCGAAAATTTTCAATTAATCAATTATTGAAATATCGAAAATATCGAAAAAATTTCGATAAACGATAATCGGGAATCGATCGAATCGAAATGTTTCGATAATCGATTATCGAAATAATCGAAATATCGAAAAAGCTTCGATTTTCGGTCGATTTCGATCGATTTCGATAAATCGATCGACAACCCTACTTAGAAACTGCTTCAAAATTCGTGTAAAAATAGCTTCGAAAAAATCTGAAAAAATAAGTAACTGTCAATATCCGGAGTGATCCATTTTTTGCCCATGGACAAAATGGACTGTTGCATAAAGACGGTCACAGGGGCATAAAACTTTGCACAACTGAAATAACTGTTAACGCCGTTAGATTGAGGAGAAAAAATGCTACAAAAAGGCGCAAGACAAAACTATATCCAAATTCACATTGGTTATAAATAAGAACTTAAAGAAAAAATTTGTGTCCAAAATTCTTGTTCCATTTTTTGACCGGTACTGTATATTTCGATCATTTAGTCACTCTTTGAATACTTTACCTTTGTACGTTGATGGCTCAATAAAATACTTGTTTGTTCATATTATCACTTTTTCGTGTGTTGGAATAATGGTATAAGGTAACCTTAATAAGGATGATAATTTCATAGATTTCGATCGATTTTCGATCGAAATCGATCGATTATCGACCAATTTTCGATCGATTCCCGATTATCGATTATTGAAATTTTTCGATATTTTCGATATTTCGATAATCGATTAATCGAAAATTTTCGATTCGATCGATAATTCGATAATCGATTAATCGAAAATTTTCGATTTTTTCGATATTTCGATTATCGATTATCGAAAATTTCGATATTTCGATATTTCGATTTTTCGATAATCGAAAAATTTCAAATCGATCGACAACCCTAGTCTTTAGTCAGAGATCCCACAAATTTTTTTAAAAAATAAGTAGATTTTTTCAAAAAGAGCATGTTTTCAAAAAAAACTAAGATTTTCGGTACAAAAAAATCAGTAGCTCTCGAATAACTTTAGAATAAATTTAAAAAACTAAGATTCGGGGTGCCGAAATAAGTAGAATTCTTATAAATAAGTAGATATGGATCCCTGTCTTTAGTCAATATTTGAAAAGCGCTCGTGCCATTTCGTAGAGGACCTCTACAGCCCCGACTTATTTAGCGAGGGTTTTCCACCTTTTCTAATTACCTCCACTTTTTTACCTCATAATTTGAGATTTGAGGGCTATTTTTAAAACATCCAAAAATAACGTTATCATTTCTAATTGAACTGTGTGCTGGGCAATCACGCTCAAGAAAGTATTTGCATTTGAATGTCACAATAAACAATTTATTAAACACCGAAATTGATCAAAATAGTTACACAGCCTTCTCTCACTTTCCAATCATTTTTCCACTGGAGAGGGAGTTGGAGTTGTTGACTCATCGGTGCTGCTGCTGCCAGTAGCACTGCTACAGAAGAAGTTAAAGCTAAAAAATTAAATAAGTTAGGATAACGCAAGTGAAACTCAATATCTATTCAATGCAGCCAAACAATATGCAACTACAAGTAGGGCTGTGCAGCTGCCGGGCTACGCATTCCGCACGATATTTGTGGCTCATCAACAGCCCCTTAAACTAAATTCAAACCGAAAATAGTTCAAAGGAGCATACCAGCGCGTTCCACTGCAAATTAAGGAACTTGCGGACTTGAGGAAGGGGGTAGGGTCTTTTTTGGGTAACTGTGAATAGGGTTGAAACATCTCCTAAGTAATTTTCATACGCTAAGAACGATAAAAAAAAGTTGTTTCCCAACATTTTCCGCACTAACAGTTATAGCTTGTTCAGGTTGTTCGAGTTAGAGTTCGAGCTAGAGTTAGAGTACGGCTTTTGGTTAAGTGAACACCTCTGATCCGAACTCTTATTCGAGGGTGTTCACGTATCTCAGTTCAAGTTCGAGGTCGAATTTGAAGGCGTTCATGCATATAAATTGTAAAAAAAAACCCCAAAAACTAACTTTTAGGACTTTAGACGGCTCTGGGGTAAGATTATGAGCTATCATAATCTATGAGCTATCTAAGCTATATACATAAGCAATTTCAAGCTCGACCTCTAACTCTAACTCGATTTAAGTGAACACCATCGAGTTAGAGTTTGGATTTTAGAGTTCGGATTATAATAAAAAACAGGAGGACCAAGGCGAAAATGGACCGGATTCGGCACGAGGGCCTACTTATTTTACGTATGATAGCGTGATTTGATTTTTAATTTAGCTAAACTTCATTTTCGAGGTCATTTAGGTGGATATAACCCTGGGTAGGTGGTACCTATCCTAGGTTTTGGGTTTGAATGCGTGTATTTGAACTATTAGTCCTAACAACATGATTCCTAACATTATTTTAGGTATGACAGGATAGTTTGTTTTGAAAAATAAATCAACTTTGGTTTTTCAGGTCATCCAGGAGGATATCCACCTTGCCAGGTGGCACCTAATCCAGGTTTTTGGCTTTAGCTGGACAAAAAAGTAATTTTGGTAATAACAAACCAAGCAATTTTGCAAGCACTTACGTGTCTGTCACATCCCGGATCAACTCGACTGACGCCACTCCCACTGGGCATTCTTTGGCTGCTTAAGGTTCTCCTCCAGTGACCTGAATATGGTTTAGAAGTACATTAAAGAACCACGAACAGAATAGCCTACTCGCATGAAGTGGTGTGTGCCAGGTCATCTTGGAGCAATTTGATGGTTGTTTGGAGCACACACTTCTCCCTGAACATGTACTTTGTCAATTACAAAAATATGAATGCAGAAGCAACAGGGAATAGTAGATGGAATTTAGCAAGTCCTTTAAAACTCATGTTGTTATTATAACAATCTAATGGTCGTGTGTAGAACTACAGATAGAACACAAATAGAACTACAGACGCAGAATTTCACGCTAAGCATTGTGGCTAAAAAAATTAGGAAATAGGTGGGTTTCCAACAGGTAAAACAGCCCCTGGAGTCTTATCATCAACTTCTTCAACTCAATCCTTCATTCTGACATGGGATTCGTGCTTAGCGCAGTTGATTTACTTGTGAACCTGCCTTTAAAATATTAAGTCACTGTCAAATACCGAATCCCGCCCAAGACAAAAAGTATCTGATTTTCAAAAGCCCTATTCATACCCGCGGACACGGGACAATTTTTCAAACACGTTTTTGTCTCTATCTCGGCTCCCAGCCATCATTTTCCACTACTTTTAATAGATCTACAAGGAAACAGACCATGCTCTACAACATAGGAATAACAGATTTGCCATGATCAGTATCGAAAACGGTTTTTAGGCTGTCCCGCAGGTCAATGTCTCGTGAGACAAATCCCTATATTTGTAACGCGGGACATTGACCTGCGGGACAGCCTAAAACCGTTTTCGATACTGATCATGGCAAAACTGTTATTCCTATGTTGTAGAGCATGGTCTGTTTCCTTGTGGATCTATTAAAAGTAGTGAAAAATGATGGCTGGGAGCCGAGATAGAGACAAAAACGTCTTTGAAAATTGTCCCGTGTCCCGCGGGAGTAGGAATGGGGCTAAAAAATCGAATTTCATTATTTGTAGGGTTGTCGGCTTGGCGTTATGCATATTTGAAAATTATTGGATGCTTTTTATATTTTAGCTCTAGTTTCATCATATTTTTCGTCTCGAGAATAGCTTAAATGGAAGTTTAGAATCTCGGCTACACATTGGTATATAAAACTTGTGCCTTTACGAAAAAAAACCGGAAATTTTGTCAAAACAATTTCGGCTTGGAAAATGCGATTTCGGCTTGCGCAAGCCGAAATCTGCTTGGGCAAGCCGAAATTGTCTTGACAAAATTTTCCGGTTTTTTTTTCGTAAAGGCACAAGTTTTATATACCAATGTGTAGCCAAGATTCTAAACTTTCATTTGCGCTATTCTAGAGACGAAAAATATTAAAATAAGAGCTAAAATATAAAAAGTATCTAAAAATTTTCAAATATGCATAACGCCAAGCCGACAACCCTAATTATTTGAATTATTTTTGTCTTGAGTGAAATTCAAAATTTGACAGAGACTTCCATATTTTAAAAGCAGTTTCACAAGTAAATCGCCTCTCGCTAAGCACGAACCCTGGTGTCAGAATGAAGCAATTGATGATACGACTTCAGAGGCTGTTTTACCTGTTGGAAACCCACCTGTTTCCGAATTTTTTTCAGCCACAATGCTCAACCTGAAATTTTGCGTCTGTAGTTCTATTTGTAACACACGACCGTCGTAGTGTTAAGACTTCCGGAACATTAAAAAAACTCCAATATGATATTTCTTCAATTCTTCAATCAATTTCTTTAATATTAAAAATATTTTTGCATTTTTACACGAAAGTTAGGGAAGAATCTTGAGGTAATTTGGGTCGCTGATTCCGAATCTGGCGTCAAGAAGTCTGATTTGCCAAACAAGCCAAAAAAAAATAGTGTGCCACTACGTGGGATCGAACCTGCAACACCAAAACAATACCATTTTGGGCCAAAAAACGCGAACACTTACGCACTGCGCCCTGGAAGCCACTTTTTCAAACCTAAATGGCTTCCCATCCCCTTTAAATAACGGCAATGTACTGAGGTGAAAAAATACAGTATAAACTATCAAAATTCCTTTTTAAAATTGAATTTTAAGTAATTTTGGCAAGATCGGTTTTTTCGGGTCGACGTTTCAACGTGCGGTATCATTTTTTTATAAACTGGCTTTTTTAGCTCACTGTTATTGAGATATGACACTGTTAGAAAATGGAGGTCGTATGTGAACTTATGTGAATTGTACCGGTTTGTCGGTAGTTTACCGATAGATTAGCAGCAAACGACTTTACCAATAAATTTCATAAGCGTAGTAAAAACTTTAGTAATTTCCACCCAACTTTTGAGAATTCAAACTCACTCATCGGAAGCTCCGGGAATATCCCACTTGGAGTGAGGGTTGTCTCTTCAGTTGATTGAGTAGTGTCAGTGGCTTCGTCTTGGGCCAACACAACCGCTAACACAGCCATCACACAACACTTCAGCAATAGTGAATTTCATTACCAGTCTAGTTTCCAACACAAATGGTCTACCAACCTGCCCTGTCCTTCAATATATATGCAAACATTGTGGAGCTCTTTGGTCTTGGCTTGATTCATGTTGTTGCTGCTGCTGCTCAAGAATTATTGTCTTTTTATTGACTTATGTGGTTTGCGTTAGTGCCTTTCGTTTTTTTTATTGTTCTAGAATCAGGATGGAATAGGACAGAGTGAATGTGAGCAAGCAATATTTATAAATGTTCAAACCTCAGGCCGGCTGCTTCTGCTATTGCTTAGTCAAAGAGCCACAGAAAAATATGCATCAGAAAAGCGAAAAAAGTATAAATAAAATAGTCAGAACAAGTCAAAAATATAAATATTTTGAAAACCCACATACTTTCCTATAATTCTGAAACTCTATTTTTAGTAAGTTCACTGACTTCTAGATCCAAAAAACATCGAGTAATTTATTGCAACCATTTTAAGCACTGACCCACTGTCAGCAAATGGCCTAATTTGGGGATTTTGATGCAGATGACTGACAATCTAAATGTTATCTTTATTGTGTATAATAGCTCAAATGAAAGCCTGGAGTCTTCGATACGTTTTAGTATGTGAAACGTGTGACTTTGAGAAAAAAAGTCAGAAAATATAAATCAAACAGTCAAAAAACCTCCAAAACGATTTATTTTCGGAAATTAATCCTATCTTGGTCTTTAAACAAGCTCCAGTAGGTGTGAAACCTTGCACTTATAATTTGTTAAATGGCCAAGAGTGCGAGGATTATTTTGACACCGAGCTTGTAGATAAGAGGAAATAAAAACGTAAGATATGCACCCAGTGGTAGTCGAACCTATGACCTAGACGATGCTTTATATAAAGTCCCCTTCCTTTAACCCTCTTTTGCCGGCGTCTCAGGGATGTTTCTTTAAAAAAAAAGCTTTTGCATTTTTATACGGAAATCAGGGAAGACAAAATGAGAGAAAAAAATGGCTGTACCTGAAATTACCCACTAAATTTCTGATTTTGCCCACTAAATATCTGATTTTTCCTCACTAAATTTTCACAAAAGCAAATTTATACAGACATCATTTTATTCAGAGTGTTTTTAGGGAAATTTAGAGAAATTGATGTCATAGGTTACAAATATGACACTACTACTGTCTGCAGGCGCCTATCGACGCCTATGCCTTTCGGAAAGATTAGTAGTTCGGGCACTATTCCTGTGGTTCGGAAATATAAGTGGTTCATGAACATTAGTAATTCGGATAAATTAATCGTTCGAGTGCATTAATGGTGAGGGTAGATCATCCACCCTGCCTGTGAATCCACCTACTCTACCTCGCCTACCCTCGCCTACCCTCGCCTACCGTCGCCTATCGTCGCCTATCTCGCCTATTTCGCCTATTATAACATACACCTGACCTGGTACTCAGGGTGTACGTTATATCAAAGTTTGACGGGCTTGAACACAAATGAACACCACCTTAAATCCAGGCTAAAATCCACCATCACCGATTTGGAGGGCAAGGGAAATTTTTTTAGAAGCAACTTTAATCATACGTGTTTGTGCTTAAAAGAAAGCCATGATGTTGTACTTGAGGTTCCGCCGAGATAGTCAACATTAGTTTGCAAAAAAATGCAGAAAAGTAGAATTAAACACAAAAATAACCTTAGTTCCAGGCTAAAATCCACCATCACCAATTTGTAGGGCAATGAAATTTTTTAGAAGCAATTTTAATCATACGCGTTTGTGCTTAAAAGAAAGCCAAGATGTTAAATTCGAGGGTTTCGGAAAGATATTCGACATTAGTTGGCTAAAAATGGCAGAATATTGAACTTAAACAAAAAAAGTGTGACGGACAGAACCCCGACTCAAATACTATATAGAGATGTATGTCGCTTTTCGCTGAAATATAATTTTCGGCGCTAGTAGCGAACGAAAATCAGAAATTTAGTGGGGAATTCAGTTTGAGCCAAAAAAATTCCAGAAAAGTTGGATTCAAAATGTGCCAAAATTTGGCCAACCGGCTCAAAGTGGTAAAAAAAATATTTGTGGCGCCAATTTAAAAACTGAAGTTATGTTAAAGATATTTGTTTAAAAATTTTCCCAATTTTGTAGACGCTCTCAACAAAATCATCAAGATAGCCAAAAACATAATCCGGAAGGCTACTTCACACCTTTTGCACATCACTGAGTGCTTCTTTCTTCATTCCGGACATCTAATGCTTAAATTTTCAAAAAAACCCGTCTTTTAACCATTACCGTATTTTCTCTAATAATGACCCCCTCTCTAATAATGACCCCCCCCTTATTTTTGACTAGGATTCAGAGTTAAGGCCATTTTTGATTGACAATTTCGGAATTTTTGAGGGGTTGAAAAATAATGACCCCGGGGTCATTATTAAAGAAAATACGGTATTTCTAATTCTGACAGTGACACTGACAATGACAGGGACATCAGAATGACAGTGACAGCTATTAGATGAAATACGGTAGTCTTATTTGAATGAATTTTACGAACTGGCTAAAATATTACAAAGTAAATTAAAATATTGGTTCTAGTCGGTTATTGAGACCCATTATTTACCTTGGTTCCCCCTGTTGTTTTTTCTTGAAAAATGCCTTGGTCCTCCCTGTCCATTAGATTTATAATAATGTTGTGATCATGGTGATGATGGTGATTATGGTTAACATGATCACCTTGAACATGATCACCTTCAAAACAACAGGGGGACCAAGGTAAAAAATGGTCCCGATAACCGACTAGAACCAATATTCCAAAAAGAAGGTTAAAATCGCGCCCGCCTTTGTATGAAAAACTACGTCGTCTAAAATTGAGTTGTTCACAAATAGTCAGGGAACACGATGATCCTAAAAAAGGGTCGAAAATTTTCTCAATTTTGTAAACGCTTTCAATAAAATCAATGATTTCTTCAAAATTAAAGAATTTTTTGAATCTTTCTGCTAATCCGAAAATATTTTGCTCGATTGTTGGTATTAGCGCTGAATCTCTATGAATATTCTCGCAAATGCCAGCGTATTCTCGAGAATATTCTCTTCCAAAATCTTAGGATTAACCCTTTTGAAACATAGTTTTGCATTTGTTAGGTGAAAAAAGAAATTTAGTTTTCATTCTTTTTATTTCACATCACTGACATAAATCCCAAAGCAGGTAAAATGTCAGAATATGCACTAGAATAAGTTATTAGGTCAGTAAATTCGAGAAACAAGTACACACATCGTGGGCGTCAAATTTTATTTTCAGCTTCATTAATCATCTAATCCAAAGGGAGTGGTAGGAGCGCTTGACTTTGACGAACTGCAGAAGCTTTCAAAAAGTTGCACCAGCTCTTCTTTAAGACAGTTGTAGCTGGACTAGCCGGACAATCGTCTATTTGGGCTAGAGTGCTGTTCAAAGTACTGAAAATACAGTTAAGTCTCGATGAACAGGCCCTCAAGTTCGTTCCCACCTAAGGTCAGACACTTTTTCAGCCAATTTTCGGTGTTATTACCCGAAAGTGATTGGTTAGTCTAATCATGAAAGTCGAAAGAATTTCGATCATCCGCCTTTTTCACAATCTTACTATTAAGACCCGCGGGTCTCTATAAAAGGACGCCTGTTGTTGAAAATATGGTGTCCATTTATCGAGACTGAACTGTAAATGAATTTTTTGATAGCGTCTCTCGACATAATGGCAAATTAAAAAAAAACGATTAAAGGGCATAGTCACCTGTTTAAATTTGTCCACGCCAATTTCAAATTTTTTCCAAGTCATTGGACTTCTGTACGGATTTTTCGGCTTGGTTTCTACCAAAACAAGTCCTAAAATTTTATTGTAGGTGTAGTTTTGTTAGAAACCAAGTTGAAAAATCCGTACAGAAGTTCAATGATTCGGAAAAAATTGGATTGGCGGGGACAAATTTAAACAGGTGACCATGCCCTTTAAATAAGGGTTGGTGATCGGGCATATGCCCGGGCATATGTTCGGGCATTTTCCAAATTTTCGGGTATCTTCGCTGAATTAGGATTGGATATTGACCGAAAAACGAGTAATATCAAATTAATGTTGACAATATTTCTATTTTTCTCTATTTTCATGGAAAATTTCCGAGAAAATTTCCCATTTTCTAATTTACCGGAAAATTTTACAAGTCTAGACTGAAATTATGGTTAAATTAAAAGACAGCAATTTTTTTTCGAGACTACTAAATCTCAGAAATATACAGGAGTAAAATGCCGGAAATTAAACTGTCGGGCATTTCATAACGAATCTTCGGAAATATGCCCGAGCATATGCCATACACAACACTACTTTGAAGGACCATGGTTTTTGCGCGCAGTGGCATGTGCGAAATTTGAATAGGCGGGGTACAGTTCTCTTTCGTCTCTCACTGTAATCTTTTGAGTCATCTGAAATAACTGAAAAGAGTATAGTTTTAGTCGAAAGAGAAGTGCCCCGCCAATTAAAATTTTGCACATGCCACTGCGCGCAAAAACCATTGTCCTATAAATAAATATGTGTTTTATTAGATAGGGGAGCGCGAAGCTTAGTAATGAAACATTCAGTTCAGAAAAGATTACTTCAAAACCAGAATTTTTAAATAAGACAAAGTGTAGCATAAATTTGGGGCCGAAAATTGGAATTCTGCTGCTACAATCTTTGTAAATTCTATTTCAAAAAACACACTCACCCACAGCTTTCAATCCCATTGGTATTCTCATCTTGAAGAAGAGCCACAACAATTCTCAGAAGACATTGTTGGCTAAATATTATTTATTTTTGTAAATGTTCAAATAAACAAACCCTTCACTTGGCTTAGGCATCAATGCACTAGTGCTGTTGTTGTTTGAGCTATTGCCCTCAGCACACCAGGAAGTGAACTCACTGTTAAGTGCATTGACCAATGTTCTGGTCTCATCACCTGTGGGACACTGCTCGGCTTCTTTCAAATTCTCGCCCAAAGTGCTGAATTAATTTTTTTTGATGAACAAAACCTAGTACAAATGGTAATTGGTATAACCGTATTATCTATAATATAAAGGCACGTTCACATAATCGAAAATTCCCGCAACCAGACACACACTCGTGTTTACAATAAAATTTGAACTAGAGTGGAATTTCGTTATGACACACCCCGATATAACAGACCGACCTGCGACTCGCTACAAATTGTGACTCGCTACAGTTTTTTCAAATTGGCGCGTTTTGGTGCTCAGTCTGGGACACACGTCTGAGCCCGTCCTAACGTGCGCTGGCCTACCCTTGCCTAAGCCTAAAGCCTAAGTTAAGAAAAAGATAAAAGAAAATGCAAAAAACAGTCAAAAAAATGAAATTAAAAAATTCAAAATTGTAGCGAGTCACAATTTGTAGCGAGTCGTTATTTTACCATATAACATACCCGATATAACATATTTCTCGATATAACATACTCCTAGGGCCGGTCCTTCAATAATAAACTCCGTTAAATTACCCTCCGATATAACATACCTCTCGATATAACATACCCTTAAGGTCGGTCCCAAGGGGTATGTTATGACGAGGTTTGACTATAATGAAAAGTGACGAGTGTGCGTGAGTGAGCGGGTCTGAGCGCCATTGCGAACATGCCTTAAATCACCGTCCCCCCTCGCCCCTCACTTCACTTGCTCTGATACTTCTGTTTTCATTAAATTTTTGAGCTATGTATAATAGTGCTTGGTAGAGTTCTCAAAGATTTAATAGGCACTTTTTACAGAGCTCAAAAAGCAAATGAAAGTAAAACTTTCAGACCTCTTGAAGTTGAAAAAAGGTAGTCTCTAATAAAAGCTATGGGTATTAGTAAAAAAATGAGTAAATCCAAAAAAAAAGCATGTCTAATGTGTGGCTGTCTTCCAATTTTTGTAGAAAAGATACATAAATTGACCTGCAAGATGTTATACCAGCCTCATACTCCTGCAAAGCTTTGATGGTTATCTTCAGCACACATTCGTCCCTACAAATAGACTCTCAATTTCGAGGTTTGTAAATGCGAATTCAAAAATACCTACTCATCCGAAGGTGGAGAGTTAGTAGGGCCCCCAAGATATTCACCGAGCAGACAAAACACAAGAGAACAGCAACTAAATACACTGAGCCAAGCATTTGGGTCGATTAGAAAATAATTTTAGAATATTCGGAAATTTTTTAAAGTGAGATGCGAAGAATATGAATCAGCTGCACCGAACATTGAAAGCAAATGGAAAAATTGAGGGTGTGTGTTCATCGAAAATGAGTCAATGATGCCTCAGGACATTCTGTTTTGGCTTGTAACCGATGAAAACATTCTCTAAGAATTTTTTTATTTCGCCTGAACAAATGGAGAAAAAAGTCATCAGCAAACTAGAAGGGTTATGGGTAAAAATCCCCCCGTAAAAATCCCCCCAGCAAAAATCCCCCAACAAAAATCCCCCAGTAAAAATCCCCCCAGCAAAAATCCCCCACAAAATCCCCCAGAATAAAAATTGAAGTGAGGCAAATGTATCTAAGCAAATGTATTTCAAAACCACGGTATTCTAACCAAAATCATGTCATGAACACTATTTTATAGTTAAAGACGTCCCAGTGCCGATATAAACCGGAGTACCGAAGCATGAAACGAGGTAATGACTTTATTGCCTGGAGGGTGTAGTATAGTCATTGGTTTTACTCACAATACTTTAAGTATAAAGTTAACTCGCAATGCCTAAAGGACCTTAACTCCTATGTGGATATCCTAACCAACTAGGTAAAGCCACCTGGATACCTGATAACTGGATATTACTAGGTGAGTATCACTGCCGAGGTAGTACTACCCAAGTTCCACCACCTAAGTTCTACCATTTCAGTACAACTATTAAGATGCCCTACTACCAATTCTTGGGAAGTTGAATTATAGGTTGTTGCTATGCTAAAGTAACCGAAATAGGAATTTTGAAGCTGTTTGGTTAGAAAAATTGGTGTTTGCTGGCAGCATCGGTTGAGATGCTTACATGGTAGCCTCAGGTACCCTCAGGTAGTTAAGGTATTTTTCTAGCTCGATGCGGGGATTCCGAATAGCAAAACCGATATTTTGGTATTATCAAACCGTGTTTAGGGTCCCAATTTTGATTAACACATTGATAATATTGACAATAATTTGCTTATTTTAAGTCCGAGTCCGTGAATAAATGTCCATTTAATTTCAATTTCTATTCTGGGGGATTTGTGCTGGGGGGATTTTTGCTGGGGGATTTTTGCTGGGGGATTTTTGCTGGGGGGATTTTTGTTGGGGGATTTTTGCTGGGGGATTTTTACGGGGGATTTTTACCCATAACCACTAGAAGCTAGCTGTAAAAAATCTGAATCGACCATTTAAAAAACTGGCTTCTTGCTCTTAACACGTTTCTAGTTATAAATGCGTAGGAAATTTGACGAAAAGCTATAAGGTGTACAAATGCACAAGAAATGTCATGTTTAATGGTTTGTAAAATATTATGTGCTCTTGGTGGACGTCCATCTGAAGATGTACATCGGGTTTTGGTGGAGTACCTGACTTCCGGTATTTACGAACAATGATGACGGAATTATTTTAAAAGATCGTATTCACGTCTGTTAACCCCGAAATCTTGAAATCGACTTTAAATCGGGCAATACTTTTTTTTGACCCAGATTCACTTTTTTTTGACCCAGATTCACTTTTTTCTGTCCCAGATTTGACTTGTCCCAGATTCACTTCTTTTTGACCCAGATTCACTTTTTTTTGACCCAGATTCACTTTTTTTTGTCCCAGATTTCCTCATTTCTGTCCCAGATTTAGCTTAAACCACAGGGGGACCAAGCACTTACAAAATTGGTCAAAAAATTTTCTCTCATAACAGCCTGAAAGTTTTTCTATAACGTTTCTATCATGTTTTGAGCATTTTCGCCAAAAATTATTTTTTCCGCAAAAATTTTTGCTTTGGGGGACCAAGGTCACATTTCAGGCTCCTGAAAACTACTAGCTACCTTGGTCCCCAAGGCAAAAATTTTTGCGGAAAAAATAATTTTTGGCGAAAATGCTCAAACATGATAGAAACGTTATAGAAAAACTTTCAGGCTGTTATGAGAGAAAATTTTTTTGACTAATTTTGTAAGTGCTTGGTCCCCTGTGGTTTAAGCTAAATCTGGGACAGAAATGAGGAAATCTGGGACAAAAAAAAGTGAATCTGGGTCAAAAAAAAGTGAATCTGGGACAAGTCAAATCTGGGACAGAAAAAAGTGAATCTGGGTAAAAAAAAGTGAATCTGGGACAAGTCAAATCTGGGACAGAAAAAAGTGAATCTGGGTAAAAAAAAAGTGAATCTGGGTCAAAAAAAAGTTTTGCCCCTTTAAATCATCCTGAACCACCTGATTGACTTTAAATCCCAATTTATAAAAGGTTAAAAAACAACCCGTATGGTGACTTTTTACAGGTTTTTGCTGCATTTTATATATTTTTCAAATCAAAAGGTGTCGCAAAAATTAATAATACTTTTCGATACTTTCAGCTTTTTTAAATTTACAACTTTTTTGCTGTTTTTATGCACACATTTTATTTTCGGAAAAAACGGAAAAATGCTCCCTTTGGGCGAAAACGGTCCTCCTTTGTGTGGAAATGTGCCTCTTTTTAGTGTAAATGTGCCCTGGTACTGGTGGATTCAAACCAGCAACCTCGGTTATAAGTATATAAAGCACTACACCGACGCCTCTCTTTTTTCAGAATTGCTCATAAACCGCTCCGCAGTACCCAGAAGCTAGAAATACTGGGTTTTTGGGTTAACTAAACGGGGGTGAACTTTTTGCGAAAAATCGATTAGCTAGATCAGAATTCCGGTCCGTTGGGCTTAATCGCCCAGAATTCCGGATTTGGGGCGGTTTAGAGTGGTTCAGTTAAGCCCATCATACTGAAATTCTGATCCGCTCAATCGATTTTTCGGAGAAAGCTTACCGCTCTTTAGAAACCCAAAAAACCAGTTATTTCTGGCTTTCGGCCACTCTGGAGTGGTTTCTGAGCAATTCTCAAAAAATGCGTCGGTTGAGTGCTTTCATATACTCCTAACGGAGGTTGCTGGTTTGAACGCGCCAGTACCAGGGCACATTTCCACTGAAAGGAGGCACTTTTCCACAAAAAAGTGGCACTTTTTCTTCCTTTATTTTCTCGTCAAAGAATTAAAAAGTAGTTAAATGTTGTTGTTTTTTTCCTGGGTGAAGCAGTAAAAAAGAAGCTACTAAATTTTTCATCTTTTTACAAGCTTCAAACTTTTCCAAACGACAGAAAAAGGTTTTTGGCAACTGAAAAAGCTTAACCTATGTTAAAATAGCCAAAATAAAATACGAATGTAGTAACAACTTTATAAAATGATTTTTCAAATAAGTTTAGCTTCATCTTTTTCCAAAACTGTTAAATGGCTAAAAGTTATTCATTTGACATCAGAATCACTAAGTCAAATAAATATATTAACCGAATCTTTGGAAAGAGTGTTGTGGATGAGTGATTTATATGATTCAACTCATGCTTATCCTAAAACTTATTTGCTTCTATAATCAAAACCATAATGATCACGTTAACTGTGATAAACTTACTTCGAACACTCGGCTGTGTAAACATTTCTACTTAATGCTTTTTACTTTTGGAAAAAAATATTCAAAGTTGTGTGCATATTTAAATCAAACCTAAATTAGTCCATTTTAAAGTTTTCTTGATACTGTTGAACGATTTCCAAAAAATATTTCTAATGAAGGTCCAAATTCTTATTTTATTTATTTCAATTTGCATTTGCAGTGTTTTGGCTTCGAAGGGTAAAAAAATTTAATATGACGAAGTCAATTTTTATAAAATATTAGGTAGAAATGATGATCAGCAAAAGAAGATAGCAGAAACAGAAGCCAAAGAAGAAAAGGCGTTGGAGGGCTTGGGTGTACCACCTGCAACTGTTAAAAAGATCAAAGCCAAACTTACAAGCATGTTCAGCTGTATGTTAATTTTAATTTTAAAAGACCTATATTGAAACATTTTAAAATCTAAAAGATGGTTGCCAGACGTCTTTATTTATAAGATTTGTCCTTATTTTGGGATCCCAAATCTTATAATTTTTTGAATTTTTTGTTAAAATCATATTTTTTAGCATCAAAAGAGCAATAAGCACTAGATAAAATTGCATATTTTTGCCGAAATACACAAAAATGTCCTTGTTTAAAAAAAATCTGGCAGCCCTGGTCTAAAACCTTTTTTCGCTTCAAAACAGAAATGAGCACTGGATAAATTTTTTTTATTCAAAAATAGTCAAAATGTACTTTTATGTAAATTTACCATTTGCATCCCTGTTTTAGAGCCACGTTTAGTTTACAACCCATTTTGGTGATTAGAGATGTCCCGAAAAAAGCACGAAAGATTTTACAAAACTGAATATGAAATGGTATTGATACAGTCTACTCTCGTTAAACTGGCACTCCAATAAACTGGCACCCTCGATAAACTGGCACTTTGAAAAAGCCCTATTTGGCTGGCCGACAGAGAAATTAGGCAAAGTAACATCCCACTAAACTGGCACCCCGATAAACTGGCACCCAGGCTGGTCCCCAGGGGTGCCAGTTAATCGAGAGTAGACTGTACCTCGAAATACGGGAAACGGAATGAAAATAGTCCGGAAAACGGAATACGGAGCTTTTAGGCACTCGAGAAAAATTCTTTAAAAATTCAATGCTAGATGGCTATGTCATAATTTTTTGAAAGTTTTTCGATGCAAAGCCCACTGGAAGTAATATGTTTTGCTAATACTGTGCCCTTCTCCGAAATCGCGCCCTCAACTTTGATGGACTATATCGTATAACAAATTAAAAATTTATCGAGTTTTTTTAACCACCACTACCAATTTCACCTGGAATTTTGTTTTATATTGTAATTTCAAGATCGATTAAAAACATTCTTTTTATTCTTCTAAATTTTGATATAAAAAAAGAATTCTTACTCTTTATTTTAACTTTTCATAATTCTCGTTAATAGAGCGGCCCTTGGCAGTTGATCTTACTATATAATTAAAAAACTATGATAAGACAATGCAAACACTTACTACTGAATCCGTCATAAGCTAAAAGAACAACAATTTTAAAGGATCGGATCAAAGAAAAATGCGCTGATCGGCTTTGAATTATGAGAAAAATTCTTAAATTTAGCGAAATATTCTGAAAAAGTTCTGAAATTTTCACGCAAGTTACGGAAAACGGAAGGTTACGGGACAGTCCTGGTTGCCATGTAATGAAAACTTGTAATAAAATCTTGTAATCAAACCAAAAGTTTGGTTGGCAACATCCATAACAGAATTTCTTCAAAGTGCAGTATTTTTTAAACTTTGTTCAAAGAATTTTCCGTTCCAGCTATCCATCAAAAAGGAGTCAAAGGTGGAAAACCGGACAAAAGCAAAGCAAAAGAGGGTATTGAAAAAGTCATTGGTCCACTACTCAAAGCATTAGGTACGTTTTACTTACTTAAATTCTAAGATTGTTTGGAGTCTGCAAAGGGAATGACAATTTTAAATGAAAACAAGGCGACGACCGTTATGATGGTTGATACTAACTTTTTTACAAAATTTTTTATTGAAACCTCCCGAAAATGACAGAAATGTCAAAGCTTCAAGATTGCAAAAAATTATTTTTAACTTATTGTCTAATTTGCAGCACTTTTCAGGTTCTAAGACGCAAGAAAAGGTGATTGCCCACATATTTACAACCCTTGAAAAACAACACAAAGAAATTGAAGACTTAAAATCACAGAAGCATAAACAATAAATTAAGATGAAACCGAAATTTGTAATTTAGCGAACGACATTGTACTAAATCTATAATTTGTTAACAAGAAATGAAAAGTCAAACTAATATTATTTTATTGGAAAGTCTGTCAAAATTAACGTCCACCTCTAGTAAAATTACTTTTTGAAGAAAATTCCCTTTTTAGCAAATTCACTGCTACAAGCAATACAGGCCGATTCCAGAGGGGAACTAGAACTGTCGACTGCACGCTCTTCTATTCGACAAAAGGCTATGGCGGAAGCAGAGGACAAAAATAGGACGAAGAAAACGGATATTTAGTGTTTTAAAACGCTGACTAGAAAATTTTTACCCAGGATTTCATATCGTTTAATAGATTGTGGGTTTTGTTTTTATGAAATTTTGATAAATTTTGGGCTCTATAGTAGAATGGGTTAGGGATGGAGGATGGCCTATTCCGGGACGAGACAAAAATTTGAAAAAAAAATCCAGGACAGGACACCGGGACGGGATGACCAAAAAATTTACTACGGGACGAGAATCCGAGACCAAGTGAAATTCCAGGACGGGATAATAATTTTTCCGATCCGGACACAAACAGGAAATTTGACAACAACAATCAGTTTTTTCAAAACAATATGCAAAATATTTTGTCACAGTTTTACCTCAAGGACAAAATTCAGATATTGTACGAGTATATACTCGAGCTTATTGTCAATTCACAACCCCAATATTTACTCAAAATTTTGCGGGAGCTTCAAATGATAATAGAAACTAGACGAAATTTCACTGCGAATTCTAAAGACCAGACAGATCTTCAGAAGTCGGGACTGGACAATAAATCCGGAAAGCGTAAAATTGCTCCGGGACTCGACAGACTCAAACTCAAATTTTTTTCCGGGGCGGGAAAAACCCTAAAAACCATCCGGGGCGGGACGAGGCGTCTCGTCCTCCATCCCTACAATGGGTACCAATGGGTTTTTTGTCCCCCTATTGATTTTTTAGAAAACTTTTAAAAAAATTTATTTCAGCAAACAGAAAAAATATATGAGTGATTTATGGTTAAAATTGTCCATGAGACGATTTTGATATTGATTATGGAAAAGATAGACAATGAAAAAATTTGGAAAAAAATTGCTAGGGTGCACCACAGCAAAACATGGAACTACTTTTACAATAAAATCAAAAATTTTACTTTGACCACTTTGTGCCTAATTTTCTGGGCAGCGAGCGATAGCGCCATTCCACATTGCGCCACATTAAAATTGCGTCAATGCAGATTGCCTCACTGCGAACTGCGCCAAAATCAAATTGCGCCACTGCAAATCGCGCCAAAACTAAATTGTGCCATTGCAAGTTTAAAAATGCGATTTCCAAATTGTAATTAAACGTGTCTGTTGCACTTACTTTGTCATCTTCGTCTTTTCAAAGGGCCATGGCTAGAGATGAAAAAAGGGGTGTGAGCGGGATGACGGGACGGGATTTCTGGACCCAGCCAAGGGCTGGAACGGGATTTTGAGTTCGAAAAAGGGTAGCCCGCCCAAAAACGAGATTTTTCTCAAATTGTTAATAAGACAGTAAAAGTTGCTCTAGCGCTTCAAAAAAATTATTTTCATTGATATTTCCTCACATACATCGAAGCAACACAATATTTGCAACATAATTGAATAACAGTAATTCGACAAACATGGCTTATTATTAACTAAATTAGACTTTTAAATACCCGACCCCAAAACCTTCTATGAGTAACCGCCTTAACATGTTTTCATGTCCTTGAATGATCAATTTTAGCAAGATAGTCAGAAAAATTGGCAATTTTTCACTGGCGCAATCTGCATTGACGCAATTTGAATGTGCACAGCCTGATCGCTCGCTGCCTGATTTTCTTCGGCGTCGAGAGGTTGAAAAATAAACCCCCGTTCAATTGAACGCCCCCCCCTTAGAGCTACTTTAAAAAATAAACGCCCCAGAGCGTCTATTAGAATGAATACGGTAAGTTTGGTTTGTAGTTTCCAGCGTAAAACTTATGCGTTTTTCGATGTAAAAAACATAAAAATAAATTTTTATCAAATCGCATTCATATCCAAATAAATGAGTTGGCAGTTAAGTAGCTACACTCAATTTTATTTATTCGTAAGTGATCGAAGAATATCGCAACTACCGTATTTTCTCTAATGATCCCCTATATAATAATACCACCTCCATCTACTTCCCCGCCCGCCTGTTTTTTGACTAGGATTTCAGAACTAAAGCCATTTTTTGATGAATAATTTCGAGATTTTGAGTGGGTTGAAAAATAATCTCGGAGGGGGGGGGCAGGATGATAAATAAAATAAATACGGTAACTACTTAAATTCTCGTGTATAATGCCAGTGTACAATGCCTTTTGGTGATGCTTCAGAAGAAATAATTAATATTTTATTATCAAAACGCATTTACAGCCAAATTAATGAGCTTGTAGTTAAATGGGTACACTCCACATTTTCGTTATATCCATTTATTCATTAGTGGTTGAGGAAGAGCCAGTGCTCGAAGACTGACTGCTAGAAGGCTCCGAAGCGGTGGTAGGGTCCGTGGGAGGCTGGCTGCTGGAGAACACTGCAGGTGTGGACAAGCTTGTGGTAAACTAAAAAGATCCAGTGCCCAAATAGTCTTTAAAAACTCGCACCTTGGCAATCTCTTCAGTGTCAGTGGATGAGCCCTCAGATGTGCTGGATGCTTCAGTAGTCGATGAGGTCTCAGGGTGCTAGATAGCTCAGCTGTGGACGAGGTCTGGTTAGTTGGAGCTCCAGTGGTAGATAAATCAGTCTGCTTGAGGTTTGGGCAGTTGGCTGTGAGCTCGGCCAGGGAGTGGGGCAGCATATACTGTGCATAGACAGATGTTGGACACACCTTAAACCCATATTTATATAAAAAAAATAATATTTATACATCAACAGCACACCTTTAACTCTTCCGTATGCTTGCTCAAAGCACTAAACGAACTTTATAAATACAAAAGTACCAGTTCAAACAATTACCTGCATCGGTCATCTCCATCCACCATCGATTGCAGATAGTTGATCTGGGCAGTGGTACTGCATCTCTCTCTAGAACAACAAAAACAGTAAAATTTGGTAATTAGGTAGCAGTGGCGTACGCAGGAATTTCTGACGGAGGGGCACCAGGCCATTTTAGACAATTTTACCTACACCGTTTGAAAAAAATCTGACGCGGAAGTGAGGGGGTGTGGGGCACGTACCACCTGCCACCCCCCCCCCTGGGTAAGCCCTGTTAGGTAGTATACTCTGGCTTTGACCCTTCCTAGCTGATTGGGTTTTATAAATGTGCTACCTTCTACTGGTCCATTTATACACCCTAGGTTACCCGATAACCAAACGTAGGTGTAGCTTCCAATTTTCAAGTTTTACAATTTAGTAACTAATTGATTTATGCATCGAAAAATAGATAAAATTAAAATAAATTTTCGGAAGTCAATCATCTAGGGGTCAATTGCCTAGCGGGTTGGATTGTCCGGATTTAATAGGCAGGTGTTTACTGTACACACCCGTACTGTTTAAAGGTAAGAAATGGTCTTATTGCAGAAAATCTAGCAATTCATATTTACTTACCCATCAGAAAGGACTTTTGGGGGCAAAAGGCTTTCGTGAGCACACATAATTTCCGCTTGGCTTTTGAGGTTGGACCATGCCAGCCCTCATTCCCAGCAGCTCCATTGCATTTGACGAGGGCATCCGAAAGCTTTTCCATTTGGCTACAAAAAAGTCAAATCATATATTTTCCGGCTATAGGTGATTTCAAAATTCTTATTTACGCCCTGAAATTCATTAATTACGCCCTCAAATTTTGTATTGCCATTTTTCATCGAATTTCCGTTGCAATTTTTTTAAATTTTTACATTAGTGTGTAGCACTAAATCTTTGCTTTCTAATGAGCTAACAAACTTCCATGATGCTATATCGGTTGATTGTCCAGATGAAAATGGTGGTGGCTGGAATTGAACCAGCTCTTTTGGATTACCGGGCCAACGTGCTGCCACGCCTCCACCCTCTGGACAATTCCTGGGGAGAGACTAAGAGAGGAGACACAACACATGAATAGGTTGAAAGTTGACAAGATTTTAAGGGTTTAAAATAAACTTAAAATAAACGGTTTTAAAAATAATTAAATTTAACACAGGTTAAAAATATTTTTTAAAAAATTGACGTTTTTACCGTAGGACGACCACCTTAAAATTTTCAGTCCCGACCACGTTGACCACATTGTGGTCATATTCCATAAAAACAATTTTGAAATGTTGATGGGTTAAACAGTTAGATCGATACTATTGTAATGGGTTTCATAATTTTGAATCTGGAAGCCATCTAATCTGGAGCCTATCTATAAAAGAAATTTCAAGCCGTAAATGAGTATTTTAAGGGCAATTTTAAATGAGCATTTCTTATCAAACTTTTTAAAAAAATAATGTCGTAGCCGACCTGCATTCAGACGCTCCCTCCAAGGAGTTTTTCAATTGCTGCAGAGTGGCTTGCATCATACATTTAGTTCTGGTAAAAAATTGTCATACTATAAATGAAAAAAACGACTAACTGTTCCTTCAATGGCTTATTGAAGTTAGGATCAGAGGGAATGGCATACTGGGTGGGAGAGGGTGTGGGTGCGCTTGAAGCATTGGGTTGAGAGGCACAATTAGTGGTGTAGCGACGCTCCAACTCCTGCATCATCTGCTTGTGCGGTTCCACATTGGTACAAGCTGCTGGCAATTTCTCCATGCTGCTCTTCAACACTCTAAAACATCATTACAATGGTCTTGTGTATAATATTATATATCTTTTGTGAGCAATTTCAAAAACAGAACCTCAATTGACTTGAATCATAAAAAACCAGGAAAGTGTTGGACCATTTTAAATATCACAACCAAAAACCTTATGGATCAGATTCGTAGTAAATCATCAGAACAAGCAACTTAGTGAGCGAAATCCGAAAAACACGAAATTAGGCGCCGAATAGAATTGGCTGGGAGCTGACAGGAAATGAACGAGAATGTTAAAAACGCTAGGTTGAGCCAAACTGGTGAGAATATTATTTATTTTTTAATAATCCAAATATAAACTCTCAAATTATATTAAAGATAAAGCAGAAAAAGCTCACTGGCAACGCTGGCACACACTAGTCATCTTGCACTGGAAATCGTCAATCAAAAGATAGTGGATGTGTTGAATCGCCACAGCATGATCGCAAGCTTTTTCCCTGCAGAAAAGTTTTTTTTAAATTAGTTATATAATAAAAATAAAAGGCATTGGACTCACTTGCCGATTGGAGGTGTAATCTCAGGCTCAACACTGTTGCAGGCAAAGGACATCTCCGCCAAGGTGTTGTGGGCCATTGAATTTACCAGTTCAGCTTGCCCACATTTTGTGATTTCTGCCAAGGAGCTGTTGAGCCATCTTAAAACACACAAAATGCAAGAATGGACTATTATTGGCCAGGATGTAAAAATCAATTTTTGCTTTTTATTTATATCTTGTAGCCTAAGTATTAGGGAGCCGAAAATCGTCATAATTTAGAAAGAGATTTCATGAAAGCCGAGATATGACCACTTGAAGCTGGTAGGTTGCCAGGAACTACTTCGTCCACCTGCCAACTTCAACTTGCCCAGCTCGAATGTTTTTTTAACATTGAAAAATGGACTAAATTGGAAAAGTTGTCACTTTTAAACATCATCTTCTCAAGAAAAGTAACTCGTTCTTTGACCAACTCTATTCCGTTGGCGAAGAATAAGTTTAACTGCATTTTGTAGCAATATTTACAATCTACAAGATTGGCTTAAACAGTAATTTTTATAAAAACCTTGTGGCTTAAGCCAACGGGATAGATCATGCCACAATCATGGATTCCAGTTCTGGGCGAGAAAAACTTTAACTTTTGAGAAATAATTGGTTCGAAAAAATTGTTGGGGAGTATGAGTAGTTGAATCTTTCACCAAAAATTTGTTCGAAAACCTCTGTTTTCAAACTACTTACTGGCACTTGCTTGAAGCGGTGGCGCTTTTCTGAACATTGTGCATAGTAGCTTCTAGCAAGCATCGCTCCCTGCAAACAAGACCCATAAAAATAGTTTACATTATACATTTTATACTCACTCCTCAGTGAAATTTCGGTTGTGATTTAAGTCGACTGGGTAGACTATACCAGCGATGGTGAACTCCAGTCTGGAGGCATGACGGGCAATCTTTGGCCCTTAGCCAAATCCACATGAAATTGGAGAAGGATTTAGAATATCAAAAAAGAGCTTACTACAAATCCTTACCACGATTTCCTGGGCTACGAGCAAAAAGAAGAGGGAGCAAAATATGGCTTTCATCTTCTCGATTGATTTCACCTAGTCGAGGAGAGGGCTATAAATAACAGCAAAAAAATTCTTGGCTTTCGCTGAAAAAATGCAAGCCGACTCACCTTTATGCCCTATTCTCAGAAAAGGGGCAGAAAGAGGTGTGTTCTTACGCACACACAACAACACATGAATCAACTCAGTTTCCAATGCCCTCAATTTGTTGATCAGAGGCAGAAAACACGATGCTTAAACTTTCAGGAAAAGTGGTGAAAATAGTATTGCAATGACTATTATAAGGACAGACCTTTTCTTTGATATTATAATTTTTTATTTTTTGCTAAATGGCAAAAAAATTTAGACAAAAAGTGCTTGGGTATTCATTTTTCACATCCCTAAAAATTACTCGGTAATGATCAAAGCAATCTAATATTAAAAAAATTATCACTTAACACTAACAATTATTTTTTGCAGAAAATATTTTTTCTTGAAATTTTTTGTGTAGGAAGGTTTCAGAATTTTTTTTATCATCTTTAGCTTTTAGAAATTACTTAGGATACATTCAAACACTGTTTACAAATTTTTATAGAACTGCACCTCATTGTTTTTACTTTTATATTGTACTTTTATCATAAAAAGTTTTTAAGGTGATTTTTTTGAATTTTTGTAACCCCTGGTCACACTCCTTGGTCTTGGTCGATGTCGAGGTCAACTTTTTTGTACTTCTTTTGTTACTAGAGATGATTTTTTCTAATATTATTTTTGGTACTAATTCGGTTTACACCCACCCCCAGTTTTTGGGTTTATCGGTTTCTATGTTGCGACAAACATATTTTATTTATTCACATACATACAGTTCAACAATCTGAGACCATAAATAAAACATACTATCATTTCCACTGAACTTTCGACGCCAAACAAAATCTGAGACATAACTTTTAAAAACAGAACGATGTGTGCCATATTCTTGATTGAAGTCGCGGAGTTCTTCCATTCCTACAACAAAAAAGATGGACACAGTATATGAGACAGAACAATGAAGACAAAATTTTCGAGCTCACAAAAAAACAAGAACACGACCAAAAATAGCAAATGCAAAAAAAAAATAAAAAATGGAAGTGGGGTGTAAACCGAATTAGTACCTTATTTTTATATTTTTTATACCAAACAATAGCTAAGGATCTAAGCTTTGTTCTAGATAAAGAAACCTTTAAGTTATGTGCCAAAAATGTATGCTAAAGAACAAAAATCGAAGGTTGGTCGATGTCGAGATCGATGTACATCTCACATACATTTTTACATACCTTTTTGACATATAAATTAAAAGTTTCTTTATGTAGAATATATAAAAATTCTTAGATCTTAGATCCTTAGCGATTGTTTGGTATAAAAACATAAAAAAATACTAGAACAAATCATCTCTGGTCAAAAAGTCGACACCGACCAAGACCGAGGAGTGTGACCATAGCCTAAGTTTTGTAACCTTTTTTCAAAATGAAAAGATTTTTAACCGCGATAAACACAGGCTTTCGATCTTTAATTTTTTCAAGTTTTAGTTATTTAAAAAGGCCATTTTATACAGTGTTTGTTGAAATTTTTAAGCGAAGAAAAGAATTAGACACATAATTTTATAAATAAAAAAGATTCGGGGTCACAGAAAGTACGAAACTTATAGATAACACATAGGAATTTTATTTAAACACCAGAAGAGCGCCACGAATTCTTTTTCACTGACTCACAGCAAACAAGTCATTACCTTTTGTATTTACGGATAAAAATTAAACGGTAAAAACGAAAAAATATATTTCGTTGCGAAACATGTATACATGTATAATATGTATAATTTTAAGAATTTGCAAAGAATTCCTGCTTTTTTGAAAAAAATTCCCAGATTTTAAATTAAGAAAGCAGAAACTTTAAATAAAACAGGACATCTGTGCATTTCGATAATACAACGTTTTTCTAAATTTAGACAGAGTTACGTTCGCCATCCCTACATTTTTCACCAGCCACCGAATTTTAGAGAAATGCGACTATTCGTTCGTTGACAGCGAAGGAACAGCAATTTTTTTCTCCTGTTTGTATCTAATTTTCGGCGTGCCTATAAAAGATAAATTAGAGAAATGCTCAATGAGCTGTTTGATAAAAAAGACATTTGCTCAAATAAGGATTTGCTCAAATAACATATTTGCTCAATCACTTGTTTGAATTTCTAAATGTTTGGCCAATCGTGTTTTTGGTAAAAGAACATTTGCTCTATCCCTGTTTTTCTCAGTCATCATAATGATCTTCTTGGGCACTTTCTTCTCGGGCACAACACCCATACCAGATGGTTACATGTTCTGAGGGGTCATCTATTTCCAAATCCCGAAAAGTTTAGTTTTTTTGCATAATTGTAACGTGATTTCTAACAATGGTATCCTACCCAAAATTGTACGCTGGTTTGAAAGGGTTTGACAATACCAAAAACTGTGATTTTAACGACTTGAATTCCAAAAATTAGGGCAGGTATCCAGGGTTCCTGTGAATATTAAGCTGAATGACCTAAAAATAAAATCTTAGTCAAAATCAGAAACAAATTATTTTTTTAAATAATATCGTGAGAGGAATTGGGTTTGATAGGACTAAATTTCCGATTTCCGCCACCCATATCCAACCTTGAAAGGTAAAAAATATCCACCTGGATGTCCTGAAAAATCAAAAAAAATTAAATTAAAATCATTTTGCCTATAATACGTAAAATCGCCTCGGTAATAAAGTTTGATAGGGCCAAAAGGCTATTTTACCTCCCGAACAACAAAACCTAGGTTGAGTAGCTTTTGACCAGGTGGATATTCAGCTGGATGGCCTGGATTTTTCAATCAAAAAAGCAATGCTATCATATGTAAGACCGTGTGAACAATCAGTTTTGATAAGACAAAAAGTGCGATTTTACCAACCTAAACATCAAAACCTTGGATGGGTTTATAAAATTACAAAAAGATTAAAATTAAAAACAAACCATGCTGAGTTTCAAATGGCTAAAATAGTAGTTTTGGTCTTATCAAACCTAACTAACCGCAAAATTTCACATACGACATATTGTCACCACCGGGTTTCGAACCTATTACCTATTAGGGGATCAATTATCAATTGAGAAGGGATGTAACTGACAATTGTTGCCCCTAAAGTCTGAATTCTTGCCCCTTTTTCAAATTTCAAATAAAAAACTGAAATCTTGCCCCTTTTTTCTGAAATGTCGCCTCTTTTTCAATAAAAATCGGGTAAATTCCTCCGATTTGGCGCCTTCGATTAAAAATTGGAGAAATTTACCCGATTTTTGATTAAAAAGGGACAACATTGCAGAAAAAAGGGCAAGATTTCAGTTTTTTATTTGAAATTTTAAAGGACCATGGTTCTTGCGCGCAGTGGAATGTGCAAAATTTGAATTGGCGGAGGACACTTCTCTTTCGTCTCAAGCTTTACTCTTTGGAGTAATGGCGAATGACTCCAAAGAGTACAGTTTGAGACGAAAGAGAAGTGTCCCCGCCAATTCAAATTTTGCACGTGTCACTGCGCGCAAAAACCATGGTCCTTTAAAGAGGGGCAAGAAATGATTAAAAAGGGCAATAATTCAGACCTTAGGAGCAACAATTCAATTTGATCCATTGAGAATAAGTGATAGGCTATTCAGGCCGGCTCTTGCACAAGTCTGCTCTAGATCAAAAGAGTAGTTTTACCAAATGTTCTTTTACAAAACAAGTAAAAAGACCAAATACACGATTGGCCGAACATTTAGAAATTCAAACAAGTGATTGAGCAAATATGTTATTTGAGCAAATCCTTATTTGAACCAATGTCTTTTTTTATCAAACAGCTCATTGAGAATTTCTCTAATTTATCTTTATAGGCACCCCTAATTTTCAACGAGCCAACTTTAAGAAACCATACTCGTTGCCGGCAATGAGAATTTCACACGTCTGAATGTACGCGGAACACTACTTTTACTGCACAAATGTTCAAGATTAACTTTTTGAATTCCTAATTATTTGTAAGATGAAGTGACTTAGGTTAAAATAGGCAAAGGAGAAACGCATTACATTGTGTCGCTGGCAATGCTGGGCATCCCATTTTCGCCTAACTTCCAAAGCATTTTTTTTTCACTTTTTAGCAGACATTTCTCAATTTTTCGTGACAGAGTTGTAGCTGAGAAATGTTTCTACACGCTGGATACATCGCTGGTGCATCTGAGAATAAGATATAAATTTTTTGAGAAAGAAAATTTGAGGAGCCAAGAGCCAAAAAACCAGACATATTTTTTAAAACACCAGAAGAGCGCCACACAAATTTTTATCCCATTTGCAGGGGCGGCAAGCCCACGTGTAAAAAATTTTGTTCACCAATTCGAACATTTTTTCTTAATCATTAGATTTCTGTTCGAATTTTTCGATAGGGTTTCTAACAAAACCTGGCCTAGAATATAATTTTAGGTAAAGTTTGGACCTGTTTCGGTCTAGGGGGGGGGGGGGGGACATACATTTTTTCTATAATTAATTTTTATTTTTTAGGCGTATTATAGTAATCATGATAATTTAAGTAGACTTTATGAATATAATTAAATAAGCAAATGTGTTTATCAAGGTGTATCGTCACCTTCATCACATTAATCAACTTGATCAACCTAAAAAAGGTCCGCCCAGCAGCCATCATGCTCCTTTCGGATAGAATTTATGCGGTTCAATTTAAAAAAATTAAATGTATTTTTCGAGTATTTTAACGGACTAATAGCAATTTTTCTGTAAAACTCATTTTCAAATTTCAAATATTTTTGTTATTTTATTCACAATAGTTTTTATTTACTTTAAACAATAAACTCATTTTTTCACTTTCTCATTTTCTTAAAAGAAGGTGGCTTGCTGCTGCAATTTCAGTGCCACTGGCTCCTCTGGTAGCTCTGTAGCCTCAGAAGGTGTGGACGATGGGCTGTCGGTGGTTGACGAACTGTCGGGGATTGGCTGCTGGAGCCAGCACATCTGGTAGCATAGCTCTCATTGAACATTTTGAGCAGTTGCTCTTTGGTCACTCCATTTGGACAAGCGTTTGCACCCTTGATAGTTTTGGTCAACACACTACAAATACATACAATTCAGTTAGCTACGTGGTGAAAGCGAGTGCCTTACCAGCATGCCTCGGACAGAATGGGAACTGAGAGCTGCTTGATCGTTTGAAGTTCAAGGGCAGCCTCTAAACTTACCTCAATCAGGCATTGTTCTCTAAAATTTATTTATAGATGTCAGACATGGTTAAGAATATTTTTAGCACTCAAATTAATACTTTTTCTACGGTGACTTAAACGAATGGGCTACGACGGCTTTTTCATTATGTATTCATTATTTCATTAAGCATTAAAAATAAACATTTTGACGTAAAATCTCAGAAATTCCAAAAATTTCGGGTCTCAAGTAAAGAGCAAATCCTTAAATGAATGACTTTTCAAGCCCCTATTATACTCAAATTAATATGAAAGTATTAAATATATATGGTTGACTATATGCGGTAGCTAAAGGGCTAAAATTGCAATTGATAGTGCTTATGCACATGTTCAAGAGGACCCCTAGGGTACACAGATCAAACATCGCAAAATCCCAAAAATTCCGAAGTCGAATAAAAGGCTTGAGTTTACAATCACCATACCCCCCCCCTCCCCGCCCCCCCCGCACGGGGAGTGATCGGATGGAGGAGATAACATCATATTCGTGTTTCTCGACCCCGATTTCATGAGAAAGCCGGCTGTTTTTTTTGGTTCTGAGAAAAAAAAATCGAACCACAGGGGGTATCATGGTTTTTTAGTCAAAATTTGAAAAATTAAATTGGCGCCTTTTAAATTTGTAAGGGAATAAGGGCTGTATAGGGAGGGAAGGGAATAAAAGGGGGCCACTTATCATAGAGGGCCCACTAACAAGAAGATGTTAAACATAGTTTTGAATACTACCGCATAAATACACTCTCCAGAGTCACTTTCGAGTGATTTGTGTCTAAGGTGTGTGGGTGTGCGCATCTCAACTCCAAGCCCCAAGCCCCCCGAAGAGGGCGCAGGGGGCTTGAGAGTTAGAGATGCGCGCACACACTTACCTTAGACATGATTCCGAGAAGTACTCTTGACCATAAAATGCATATAGAGTCTCTTTTGCCACGGCCCAGTTGAAAAACATGGTGAGGCAATCGAAGAATACAAACACTTGAATTTCTGACGTTCTGCCATAAAAGTGGGCCCCTTTTATTCCCTTCCCCTCCCAATACAGCCCTTCTTCCCTTTAAAATTCAAAAGACGCCAATTTAAATTTTTAAATTTTGACTAAAAAACCATGACCTCCCTGTGGTTCGAAAATTTAAAAAACAGCCGGCTTTCTCATGAAATCGGGGTTGAGAAACACGAATATGATGTTATCTCCTCCATCCGATCACTCCCCGTGGGGTGGGGATTGTAAACTGCAACCGAATAAAACTGCCTAACAGCGGGTTTTTAGCCATAGAAGCTATTTGGATGTTTTATGCGTCCAAGCTAAAACCCCTTCCATTGTTGATTACAAATGAAAATATACTCTTTAGTTGGCTGCTGGGTTCTTTTGGTGCAGTAGGAGAAGAACTGAATTCTAAGTGATTAATTTCAAGAAGCTTTCGATTCCCATTACCATGATTCTCAACACGTCCTCATTGAGCGGCAGTGCAGCCACGGTGCAATTGTCTCGGGCAGCAATAGCTTTTTCCACAGCCCTAAAAACAATGTATTTCAAGCGCAAAAAACTAATGCCAAATAAAATACACGCAAGCATCCACTTCATTAGTCAGGTCATCGGAAAGTTGGTCCAGGTAGTTTTGCTCACATTGGTGTCTAAACAATAAGCCAAAATTACTTTACTCAAAAATTACTCAAAAATTACTTCTCAGCCATAGTTCCGTTGAGTGGAGCATAACAGGAGGTGGTGGTTGGCAGAGGAGTGCTGGATGGCAGGGGATGGCATTACAACCAATCAACAATAAGGCGGAAAGGGTGGTCAAGGCAAGGAGTTTCATTTCACTTGAAAGGCTGGAAAGTAATTTGTGGCACAAAATCCAGCCTTATATACCTGCACGTCTGCCCTTTTGTAAACCACTGGCTGATGCGTACAAATACTGACAAAATTGGTAAGGGTGCTCACCGCGATGAATTGCATAGTTAATCATTCCTGATATTATTGCCTGATTGAGAATGTGTTTGGCTGAAATAAGAGCATAGGAATTGAGAACAAGATGATCAAACATTAAGGGTGAGCAATATTCAGACGGAAAAAAATATTGAGAAATGCTTACGTTGAAAACTGGGAAAGGAGAAATTAATTTTTTGCTATTTACAAACTTTTGACGTTACTGAGCCTTGCATAGACGAGAAATTCGAGAAATTCACCGCTTTTAAAACGGCCGTAATTTTTTTATGTTGAGCAATTTTTGCAATTATGTTTTTGCTATAGTCGAAGCTCTCTATAACGACTCTCAAGGGACCCGCTAAACCGAGTCGTTATAGAGAGCGTCGTTATAAAGAGCGTCGTTTCGACTTGAATGACTTAGCTCAGGACCAAAAAGTTCTTTTTTCCGGATCGTTATAAAGAGCGAGTCGTTATAAAGAGCGTCGTTATAGAGAGCGTCGACTGTAATCGATTTTTCCGACCGACAATATTTTTCGGTATAAATTGATTGTCTCCTCTGTGTTTGGTTTGGGCCCTGGCCATTCAGAGACCATCTACAGTCATCTACACACAAGGGACCAATCAAAAATCGTGTTTTTCACATAATTTACTAAAAAGTATTGTTGGCGAAAAAAATCTACTGGCAAAAACAGAATTTCAAAAATCACGTTATAAAAAAGTTATGGCCGTTTTAAAACAGGCCAATTTCTTGAAACGCCCTGAAACGCCCCGAAAGTTTTATAGCCAGCCATAACAAAGAAAATTGTAAAAACTTAAAAATACATGGTTGTTCGACAATCCGGAACTAAATACTTTTTTTTTCATAAAAACGGCTGGGAAGCGGCCCTGTAGAGAGGCAGATATCCCGGCGGAGTAGTCACGACAAGATATAGCCCTTCTTAAGCAGAACCCAAAGTTCAAAACATATAAGAGTTAGGCAGAAATGGACTTAAATTTTTAAACTGCTTTTTCACATCAAAGTTTTTATGATATTGGAGAAAATTTGGACTTAAAGGACCATGAAACTTGATAAGCACAGCAATTCGAATTCGCGCGGGACCAACCTAATTTTGTCCGTAATGTTTACGGATAAATTTTTTGTTTGCATTGAAAATTTGAATTGCATTTATGAGTGAATCTTTAAGTAGATACGGTGCAGTGACAGCGGGATAAGTAGTCGGATCTGGCAATGTCGAGCAACGTTGGGCTCGACTAGTAAACGGTTCTATATTTTGAAAAAAATTTACATGCAAACAAAACAATTCGAAAACATTATTGACAAAATTATTGCGGTCCTGCACGAATTCAAAAATTCCCAAATATTTTTGACTAATCATTCAACTTCTGTACGGATCTTTCAGCTTGGTTTTTAATAAAACAAGGCCTAGGATTCAATTTTAGGTATAGTTTTTTTTGTTGGAAAACAAGTTGAAAAATCGTTGAATTCTGAATCGATCTGCGTTTACAGAATTTCAAAATTCGATCCCAGAAAAAAGTTATGGCGCTTTGAAAGTGTCCGAAAATCTTGGACCACCCGGTACTTTTTAAAAAAAATTTTGAGTTACGTACCCTGTCTTACATGGGTCTTTTGAAAAACGTATTTATGGTATTTGATTATGAATAGAGGCAGACAAGATCTTGGCCAAGATTTTGTCTTGTCTTGTCCCAATTTTGACTGAAAATTTGTCTTGGGATTTTGCTTGGTCATTTCTAGAAATCTTGGTCTTGGTTTTATGGTCAATCTTGTATGCAAAATTTACAAAACACCCGACAACCCATTTTATCATTTTTATGGCCCACAGCATACCTGAATTCTATTTTTGGGCTTTAAACAAGATTAAAAAACTGGCGGGACAGGAGAATTCCGTCACGCCCGCCGTCCCGAAATCCCACCTGAACATTTTTCAACAATGTCCTGTCCCGGTGTCCCGCCTGGAAAAGAATTATTCAAATTTCGTTCCGTGTCGTCCCGAAAATGTCAAACTTGCATCTCTAATAAACACCCGTCAAACAATATAAAAAGCACAAGATCAAGAACAGGGAAACATAGTGCGTAAAAATTATAAAACACTAGCCACAAGTTTTGCTATAAAAATTGTCACCTGTTAAAAACTGTCACCTGTTAAAAAACAGTCATTTTTCGATTTAAGGAAGCCTCGATTTAACGAAACACTTGATTTAACGAATTTTTTCAGCGCCTATTCTGCCAGTAATCAAATAAGATGACTAAAATTAACTCTTGATTTAACAAAACTCTCGGTTTTTTTAAGAACATTTTTGCCGGTCTTCAAGGGTTCGTTAAATCTAGAGTTGCCTGTAAAAATCTTGGTTTTTAGCCAAGATCTTGGCCAAGATCTTGATTGGCCATTTTCAAAAATCTTGCTCTTGGTCAAAATTTCAGCTAAAAAATCTTTCTTGGAATTTTGCTTGCTCCCCACTTTCTATCTCTAATTATGACATAAAGGGTATTTCAAATACCGTATACCTATATTAGAATCCTACAGACGTATATTTTTAGCCCCCACAAATTTTGAAATTTTCAATTAAGGATGAGTCTAACTCCGAAATATTAGTCAAAAAGGGGACATGGGCTTTTATTAGAGGGTGGGCTTATGTCAGAGGTTTTACGGTAATATCCTTGACTTCAAATGAATTCCGTAACTTTTTTTCCGGAAACACCTGAAATTTTATGTGGCCCTGGCAGGGCCACATAAAATTTCCAGTACACACAGTACTTTCTTGTCGGCACACTCTTATCTATTCTTTTTTCAGCACGGCGAAGTATACTCACTCCTGCTCAGCGTACTGGTGCTCGACCGAATGTGTCTTTCAACGATACTGGCAACAAATCCTTCGAAATTGGAAATGATAACAAAGGGAAGAATCTTCGTCCAGTGCGCAAGTAGCTAATCCACAAGAAAGAATCATCAATTTCTTTGTCGCCAAATCAGTGTACTGTTAATGCCGTAATTTCTGTGGTGATTACTGTGAATAAAGAACTGGGATGGTACACGCTTTGTTGTGTTAATTAGACGGAATGCGGCACAGTGGAATACGGTGGTGAAATCAAAATATTTTTTACGATGTCTATCAGCCTGGCTTTCTCTGAAAATAGTAAACTGGACACTCCAAAGAAAACTGGGAATACAGACATGATTAATGAAGTACTAGGGTTTGCAGGCGTCTCTCGGCGCCTATGCCATTCGGGAAATTAGTGGTTCGGGAACATTAGTCGTTCATGTACATTAGTAGTTCGGGTAGATTAATTGTTCGAGTGATTAATGTTAGGGTAGATCATCCACCCTATCATCCACCCTTAGGGTAGATCATGTTAACCCACCGACTTTTTAGACATTCCAATTCTCAGTCAAGTGGCCAGAGAAATTCTGTGCATACAAGTTCAAGTGGTGAAAGTGAAAGAGCATTTCACGTCATGGGAATAGTTGCTACAGACTTACGCAACAGACTTACTCCTAACAAACTCTCCTCTATCATTGTCCTCCGCTCTCTAATAATTAACGATTTTTTTAATTTTGAACAGCACGTTTATGATCATATCTAACTAATTGCTTAGACTAATTCCTGATAACTGATCAGTAAAATATATATGTCGGACCACAAGATAGTAATGTGAAAGTGTAAAAGAAAATAATTGACAGCTTGTTGTTGTTATAGAAAAATATGCAATACCTAGCACACTCAAACTCATATATAGTTTATTCCGATAGTTACTGATACGCGATTAGACCTGAAAATGAGTGATGTGAAATTCACATTGTGAATGCTAAATAATATAACTCTCGCTAGGCAGCCTCTTGTTTAGAAGTTGACGTGCTCCGGCAGTTATGTTACATGGGCCTAGCCACACCGCCTTGGTTTATGGAGCACGAAGGCACATAGAGAGTGACACTTCGACCACATACAGCCCGACAAAGTCAATAATTTCGTAGACAAAATGTAAAGTAGACAAAAAGGTTGTGACTTGAAGTATGCATGAGTGGATGACTTTGCCGAGCTGCATGCAGTTGCAGTGTGAAGTGCATCAAAAAGTCAAATTTACCTGACCAGCAGACCTAAAATCACAAATAGAAGCAAGCAAAATGATACCTGATGTCACCAATGTCTGGGGTGATCTGAAATTCTGAACGATGAAGCCAATCGGACTGGAATTTTGATCCGCTGAATCGATTTCTCGCAAAAAGTTTATCCCCTTCAGTAAAACCCCCTAAAAACCAGTTATTATAGGCTTTAACCACTCTGGAGTGGCATTTGGTCTTTGTCCACTCCTAAACTTCACACAGAAATGATTAAATAGCTTGAAAAAATTTAAAAAATTATTGATTTCTTGTCAAGAAATAGTCACAAGAATAGTCACAAACGTTCAAAATAGTCACACGATGTGACTATTTTTTAAAATCGTTACTTTCGTGTCGAGAAATAGTCACAAGAATAGTCACAAAATTAAAATAGTCACAACGTGTGACTATTTTTGGCTATTTTGCAAATTCAAAAATTTGTGACTATTTCCCGCAAATAGTCACAAGAACTCTTCCCTGGGCCCTGCTAGTGGTACTATTGAGCCATCGTATTTTTTAATTTTACTTCGAAAATCGCTGAAAATTCTTTTTGCCAAAATTGCAATATAACAATTTTATATTCCAGCACTTGTCGTAAAGTCTTCACCATGCTTGTGCGTCGTCGAAGAACTCCTCCAAGTGTTACCCTCACCCACCACAACCAGGAACACCATTATCACAACCTAGAAAAATATTTCCACACCCATCTTAGATGGCTGACTGCTGACCAGAAGCATGATTTACGCACCATGCAACAAAGGGGTGCCAGCCGCTTGCAAATGCAGCACACTATTGGCGAATTTTTCGAAACAGCTAGTGAAGATCGCAAGAAATTCGCCCAAAAACACTTCCACATGGCTTGCCGTGAGTTTCTTTACTCCATTATTGGTCACCGAAATGCTCTGGGCTTGAAGCGAGTGCCGGGTGAAAATGTGAGTGAGGACACTTTTAACGCTGTAGCTGCTGCATTCATTGACAAAGCTGATGGTGGACAGGCACATGCTAAAGAATTAGGCGAACACTGTCGCAGAAGTCTCAAGATTGGAGAACATTAAGTCGAAATTTAGTCAAATCAAAAAATGTAAAGTTAATATCAAAATTTTAATTGAATGTTATTTTTTTTTTTGGTTTGTTCATGCTCATTTATTGAATGTAATATTTCACTGCTAGCTGCCTGAAAACACAACAAAAAATTACGAAACTATGTGCAGGGATGAGCTTTTGTAACTATTTGCGAGAAATAAATACAAATTTTTGAATTTGAAAAATAGTTACAGCCAGTAACTATTTTCACCTTTGTAACTATTCTTGTAACTATTTCTCGCCACGAAAGTAATAATTTAAAAAAAAAAAGTTACAGTATGTAAGGTATGGTTTAAGGTATGTAAGTATGGTTTCTTGGCACGAAATTAGCAATTTACAGAAAAAATTAATGCAATTTGGTCAATTTTGTGAAAATTTCAGGGGTAGGCGAAAACCAGATGGCTTAGGCTTAGGACCCACTCCAGAATGACCAAAAGCCAAACATAATCGTTTTTTGGGGGTTTACTAAGGGTAAAACGGAATTTTGCAGCTAATTCTCGTAATTTTGCAGCTAATTTTTTTTTGCAGCTAATTCTCGTAATTTTGCGCACCACATTTCAAGCATATAAAAATTACTTAGTTACATCATTTACAAATTAGTGAAAAATGCAACACCAACTCGTAAATTTTCGGTCAATTTTTTTTTCAAAACTGGCTTTCGGCCACCTAAGATACCCTACTTATGTAGCCCTATATCAGTGCGATCGCTTTACTAACACCACCTGGACACCTTAATTTCACCTTTGGATGAAACTTCGAAACTTCGTTCGATCCTTACGAACATAATTGATAATAGCAAACGAAGTGCAGCGAAATAAAATAGACAAAAAATGTAGAGAAATTTCAATTTAGAATTTAAAAATATTGAATTTTTGAATTGGGGCCCAAATGCGGGGCACAAACGCGGGGCCCGAATGCGGGGGCACAATTGCGTGTCAACGCTTGCAGCACTACAGAAACTAAAGTTTTTATCACAATTAACACAGCAATCAGGAAGTAACGAGGAACCAATATACATCAGACGTAGAGTCTTTACGGATAAATACATTTGTATTAATAGGGCTTTGTTTTCTTTCTTAGGAGGCCGAAACGATGCGCCCAGAGTGATCCATGGAGGTGGTGCAATATCCATCTGAAACAACCATTCCACTTCGGGAAACATGCACTCTCTTGTTGCCACGCTTGACGAATGCCTTCTCGCCGCCCTAAAACTCAGAATTTACTAACTCAGAATCCATTTTTCCAATGCACCTGAACAGCCATATCCACAAAGGTTGTTCTAAATCCACGGAAGTCAATTAGACTACAATGAAATAAATACTAGTAAACTTACCTTATGTGTGCCGTACCCGTAGAAGGAGAACATGTGATATGACGCGGACGACAGTTGACATCGACATCGCCATTCTTTCGCTGACGAATTTGGATCCCGTTGATATTCATTGCGACCAAAAAGCCATTCTTAGTTTCGTAATGAGCGCGCTGCACGATCTCATTGCACAAGGGCACAAAATTGCTTCCAGTACAGGATTCCTGAAAATTTAGAAGCTGAAGAGACCAAACCAATAGAAATAGGCCAACCATGTAGAACAATTGTAAAGTAAAATCATAGTCGAGCTTGGCGAAATGAATTAGATCGGTAGACAAAGCGGAAGTTCCTTAAAAGAGCTGGCCGAGACGAGATAAGCATCCTTCAAATGATCCATCGTGAAGAGGACACCACGTGGGCCAAGTACAGCCGTCTTCTTCGTTTCGGAATCTTAAACGTAATCGTCAAAAACTCCAAAAAATAAAAACAACGAACTACTCACAAAAATTGCTGTAGACCTTATCGCCGTTTTGGTAGATGCGAGCACTCGGATGCAAAATCGATGAGATTGTACCATGACCGTTGCTAGCCAGCTAAAACATAGCTGATATTGTCAAAAAAAAGAGGAATATATTCCAACCGAAAACTTGTCGAAGCAAACGATACGAACGGTCTTGTCCACAGCGATCTCGATTGTAACCTGAACAGTAATTTTGATTGACATGCAAAAATAACTCAAAAAGCCAACTTTAAACGGTAGCACGATGGAAATCGTCCCGATAGGAGCAATGTAGATTAACGGAAGACGTATTTCTGAGCTTTTCTTTTCAGGCGAGCCATCCACAGAAAGAGCAGGAGCAGTAATGCCAGAAAATTTGGTCACCAGTTGTTCAGCCATAAGGAGCTTTTGCTTTCTTTTTTCACAACGAAATCAGCTAAAAAGAAAGCTAGGTGAAAATCAAGGAAAGTCATAAGACGCAAGTTAACAATGACATTGTTTCATTTTATGCAGTAACTGTTTTTAAATTAAACAGTGCTAATCCACCATGCCAATACCCTGATAATAATCCACGACGACCCAGGTGAAAGTTGCCCGAAATTGCTCAGAAAGCATGAAAATTAGGGTTGTCTAGTACTCGAAATCTTTGAGTGCTCGGTGCCATGGGAACCAGCACTCGACTCGATATTCGAAACTCGACATTTTCGACTCCTAAACAGTCCTGTTTACTTGATTCATCGATTCGCGAATCAATTCAAAGCGCAAACAAATGGGCGCTACCCAGGTTCTTAAATTAGAAGTTATAATAAAGTACTGTTTCGAAAAAGTCAAAGTTTATAAAAAAATGGTTTCGCCAAAACAAGTTTAAAGAAAGACTGTTTCTGAAAAGAATGTGTTTGAGCAATATACATTTTAGAAACACACATTTGACAAAGAAAGTGCTTCAGAAATATTACCGACCTTTCTAAAATATCGATTTGTTGTTATTTTGTGACGGTTCATAATTTTAGATAGCCATGGATGCTATTAGGGTTACAAGGTGGATAGACGCCTTACAGGCGCCTTTAATGAATTCCTTCCGTGCGTTGATCATTTAAGTAGCAGATGCCACTGGCATTCCCCAATCCAAAATAAGTGTCTTTCATGAAAATGTGAAACGAAAAAACAAAACAATTTTACTCAAAAAAAATCCAAAAAATACTGCCTGAAAAATATTTTGCGTCCGATTTCGTGCTCAACACGAAAAACTACCCTAGGAGTGTCCTACGGGATGTAATGAAATTTCAAAGGTCCTCCGCCGTTAAAAGGGCTTCCGAATGAGTACAAACTCGCTTAATAAAATAGTTTCCAGAAAAAAGATATAGCTGGTGCAACGGGACCACACAAAAGTGTTATGGACCCCAAAGCCCCCCCGTCCCAAATACTATATAGAGATGTGTAATTAGTGCGTCGCAATGAGTGCATCGCTAATTAGTGTGTCAGCAAGGGCCTAGCTAGGTCTTTCAGTGCCCAATTATTTGGGCTTATTTAAACCAAGTGGTCGTCCACTTGGATCAAATTTTTTTTCACGTTTTTGGGTTCCAAAACTTATTTTCTGCACTAATCAAAGCGTTTTAAAGATAGTTTGACAGTAGTAAAATTACGATTTGATGGTATTTTCACAGTTTTCGTAAATATTGCAAACGTAATTTTAGTACTGTCGAACAATCTTTAGAATGCTTGAATTAAAGCAGAAAACAAGTTTTAGAACCCAAAAACGTAAAAAAATCGAACCAAGTGAACGACCACTTGGATTAGTTGGTCCATGGGACATCCAGATGATCCAGCTACGACGCACTATATCTTATACTTAAACTGGTAATGGTCTTCAACGCAAAACATTGAAATTTTCGTGCAATGACAAAATATTTTAATATTGACGCACGAATTACAGACGCACTCATTAGAACGCAGACAACAGGTTTTGGAACCCGAAAAGTAAAAAAAATTACTCTAAGTCCGCCTTTCACTCTCACTCACACATTGTGCACATATTTTGGAGTGGGTTTGTCTTGGACATGAAGCGACCAATCCCTTTGCCGGGTACTATAACCTATTTTTTAAGCTTAACCTTAGAACTTTTCAAGCTGTACTCAAGTTGTCCAGCTGGACATCCACCCAGAAAATAGAGGACTACCTTAGTTTCGAAGGTACAATTAAGTCAAAACAAGGTTGTTTTCGTTACAAATCGTTTGAAACACCGGCTTTTAATAAAGAGCAAAATTTTTTGCCTATTCAGAATAATCCACAAAAATTAAAAGTCGACCACCTTGGAGGGTGTAACTACCCACGGTATCAAGATTACAGCTGGTTAAAACAGCATTTTGGTCTTAACAAACCGTGTTCAGGACACGATTCTGGATGGCGTAAACTGATTTTAAATTACTTTCAGCTTAACCCAAATTTTCGGATTCTTGAGTTTAATTTAAAATTTGTCTTTTGAAAACTCTGACTTGAAGAAAGTATTTGTTTAGCGAAGCATTTGTTTGCCAAATGTTTATTGTCGAATATAATCTTTCTTTAAACCTGTTTTTGGCCAAACCATTTTTTTTATAAACTTTGACTTTTTTGAAACAGTACTTTATTATAACTTCTAATTTAAGATCCTGGGTAGCGCCAACAAATGTCCTCAATCAATCAATTCGCGCAAATTTTTGAATGAATTGTTCAATTCGATTCGCGAGACAAAAAAAGAAAGTTTGGATATAAAATCTACATTCAAATGAAAAAAAAATTTTGCGACAAAAAAACATTCACTTATGGATTTGGATAATATTTTTTCTTACCGCAAAACACTCGAAAATTACCGCAAATCATTTTTTTATTACCGCAATTTGATTTTCCCGCAAAATACTTTTTTCTTACCGCAAAATACTTTTTTCTTACCGCAATTTGATTTTCCCGCAAAATACTTTTTTCTTACCGCAAAATACTTTTTTCTTACCGCAAAATACTTTTTTCTTACCGCGGAATAACTCGGATCCCTCAGAATCCCACCCCAGAATGGCAGAAGACCCTGAAAGTTGGTTTTTTTCGGGGTTTACTAAAGGGGGAGTAAACTTTTCGATAAAAATCGATTGAGCGGATCAGATTTCGGGTCCGATGGGCTTAATCGCTCAGAATTCTAGGTTTATAGTGGTTTCGAGTGGTTCAGGGTGGAGTTGTGGGCGATTGAGCCGATCGGACCCGAAACCTGATCCGCTCAATCGATTTTTCTCGAAAAGTTTACTCCCCCTTTAGTAAACCCCGAAAAAACCAACTTTCAGGGGCTTCTGGCCATTCTGGGGTGGGATTCTGAGGGATCCAAGTTGTTTCCTGACTGAAAATTTCAAATTCCCGCAAAATTTTGACTAAAAAGGACGAGAAAATTTTTTGTGGTAAGAAAAAAGTATTTTTGCGGTAAGAAAAAAGGGGTACACGACATTTTTCTACCACGACATTTTTCTACCTACGACATTTTTCTACCGCGACATTTTTCTACCGGACGTTTTTCTACCGCGACATTTTTCTACCGGACACTTTTCTACCGGACATTTTTCTACTCCGACATTTTTCTACCGCGACATTTTTCTATTGCAAGAAATTTGTTCATCAGCCTCATTTTTTACATTCGAATTGTGGAAAAAATTCTTTCGCGATGGAAGGTTGTATTATAAGCAGCGGCTGCTACGAGGAATCAATGATGAATCAAAAAACCAACGGATGCAAAAGCGGAGCTTGGTTCTTCGTGGATGGGCGTTTCTGCAGGTAAATTGTTTGAGCGACAAGGTATTTTTTAATGCTTTTCGAAATTTTTAACCTATTAAATTTTTAGACTATCCCTCAGCAAGCGATAGCTATAATTGTGGAATTTTCGTTTGTCTATGTGCCCTCACGTGAAGTTTGCCCTGAGTTCAAGCAACAGCACGTGAAAGACATTGGCAGAATAATCGCAAAAGAAATCCTTGACGGAGTCATGTCTAAACCAAAGGAAATTGATGAATCTATTGTACGATAGGTCATTTAGTGATTCCTGCTCATGTTATACCGTTATGTTGATTTGTGAATAAAAAAGAGGCTTAGATTTTCTAGTGTATAATGTTATTTTTTGTCAAAGTTTCTACACACTCTCTTAAATTGACGCTACGACGAATTACTAGGTTTCCATTAGCATGGTCTAAATAGTAAAGACTATTGGACCTCAACCTCAAAGTCTTGTGTACCATGCATTCACCCTTTCTTGCCTTTTTTGCTCTATGTTGTCCCAACAAATAATTGGACGCAAATGAGAACTAATCCATTCATGATTTTTTGTGAAAGAGATAAATGATTTATTTGTAAACAGGTAAAGTCCTTATGTGATGTGGATATTATTTTACGGTAGAAAAATGTCGAGGTAGAAAAATTTTTAGTGAAAAAGTGCTCGGTAGAAAAGTGTCCGGCAGAAAAATGTCGGGGTAGAAAAATGTCGCGGTAGAAAAATGTCGCGGTAGAAAAGTGTCCGGTAGAAAAATGTCCGGTAGAAAAATGTCGCGGTAGAAAAATGTCGTGCTCCCCTTTTCTATTTTGCGGTAAGAAAAAAGTATTTTGCGGTAAGAAAAAAGTATTTTGCGGTAATAAAAAAGTATTTTGCGGGAAAATCAAATTGCGGTAAAAAAATGATTTGCGGTAATTTTCAAGTGTTTTGCGGTAAGAAGAAAGTACCATCCTTATGGATTTTCTATATAATAAAACCCAAGTAAATGTTTGTCTCGCGACAGGAATCCTAATGTTAATTTTGCTATGCCCTTATTTTCCAGTTAACACGATCACCTCAATCACGACGTTCACTTTAAAAAACAACAGGGGACCAAGCTGTTTTTTTACAAAACAGCTTTGCATATTTGGGAGCAACAGATTCTGCACTAGCGCCATGTTTTTAGACTTTGTGTTAAAAATGCAATAAAACATGGTTTACCCGGGGTTCGCCCAAAAGGCGCCTAGGACAAAAGGCGACCGCCCAGATGGCACCCGACCTGAGGTTACAGGTTCAAATCCTGGTGGTAGCAGGCATTATTTTTTTCGGATAATAGTCATAATCTAGTTTTTTTTAAGACCAGTAAGCCTCAGGATGGATAGGATAACCGCCTGGTGCCTCTCCTGAATGAATATCTGCCTCCAGAATCCGAAATTTTTGATCTAAGCAGAAATAATTGAAAATTATCGTCCCTATCTAGAATCGTGGATGGTGCATAAATTATCCAGTTCAACTGAACATTTTAAATTTCAAAAGTTCTTTACAAGACCCGGGTACCACTCCACTGCCTGAATTTCCCAACCTAGGTACAACAAAACCAAGTGGTCGTCTACTTGGAGCAAATTTTTTTTTTACGTTTTTTCATGTTCCAAAACCTGTTTTCTGGACTAATTCGGGCATGCTGAAGATGGTTTGATAATAGTAAAATAAAGTCTTGTATGGTATAGTTTGAGTATTGGGTAATGATTAATTTTACCAAAACTCGATTTTACCAAAACTCAAAAAATACCCTACAAACGGCATTTTAGCACTATCAAACCATCTTCAGCATGCACGAATTAGTCCAGAAAACAGGTTTTGGAACATGAAAATGTAAAAAAATTTTGATCCAAGTGGACGACCACATGGTTTTGTTGTTGCATGAATCAGCCAGTAGAACTGAGGTTGGATTATAAAAAATATTTTAAACGATAGCAGTTCTTCACAAGACAAAAAGAACCGGACGCCATTTGGGCGGCACATTCTATCAGATATTTCGTTGACACTTTCTTGCACCGGAGCGAGGGCCTCTCTGCTCCCGCTCTGGATCTGGCTCCGGCTCGGAGCCGGAGCCAGATCCGGAGCGGCAAATTTTTGATTACCGGAGCCGGGAGCCAGATCCGGAGCGCAAGATTTGCCCAGACGGTGCGGGAGCCAGATCCGGAGCGAAAAATTTGCCCTAATGGAGCCGGGAGCCAGGTCCAGAGCCGGAAATTTTGAAATGTCAGCACTGCCTCTAACTCGAGGGTGTTCATGTACCTCGAGTTAGAGTTCGAGATTAAATTTGAAGACGTTGATGCATATAAATTGGATTCCTTGTAGCAAATCCCCCAAAAAATAACTTTTAGTGGCTTTAGACGGCTTTGGGGTGAGACTGTGAGATATTTAAGCTATATACATGAAAATTTTCAAGCTCGACCTTGAACTCGATGTACGTGAACACCATCGAGTTAGAGTTAGAGGTAGTGTTCGGGTTTTTGAGTACATGAACACCTCTTACCCGAACTCTAACTCTAACTCGAACTCTAACAACGTGACAAGCCATTAGAGGATGGAAAGGGACAAAATAGGGGCAACTTCTGTGTGAAAAGAAAGATGTTGAAGATAGTTTTGAATACTGAGGCCAAACGCGAAAATAAAGTCTGGTATCGATGTTTTTCATGCATCCAGAGTCAATCTCGAGTGATTTGTGTCTGAGGTATGTGGGTGTGCGCATTACAAGCCCAAACCACCTAGCCGCTGCTCTCAAGCCCTGTACGTCAAGCCCCGGCCTCAAACCCCTGCGCCCCCGAAGCGGGCGCAGGGGGCTTGAGAGTTAGAGAAGCGCACTCACTTACCTTAGACATGATTTCGAGCGAGACTGGTAATCCTACCCACCTTACTTGGGTACCTGTTGAGTCTTAACGGAAAGGCAGGAGAGAGAATGGACACAGCAAGAGAGAGAGAGAGCACACAACTAGCTTTATTCTTTATTCCACTAACGACTGATCTGAATCCAGACGTTCAGATCCTTATATACTAACAAGGAAGACAAAGAGCGTCGAACCGCTATGAGACAAATGACGGTTCGAACACAGGACACAACAGTACCCAACAAAGTGATTTAATATAAAAAAATAATATGTTAAAAAACGCAGGACGGCGATGAAGAAAAGTAGGATGGCAAAGGATAGCGCAGTCGCTATAGCGCAGTCGCTAGTTGGCAGGCTACTTTTTTCGAATTATGCTTAGGGCATCGGCTTTTTAGAGGGTGGTGGCTTATTTTTCAACTGCACGGTGAGATAAATATTTAAACAGCCATTACAGTCAATCCTCTATAGAACAAGCCCCTCATGTTTGTTTCCGCATAGGATTGAACACATTTTATCTTAATTTTTGAGAGTATTAACTAATTCTGATTTTATCGATCGTTTTTAAAAAATCTAAAGTTTTTTATCATCTGAAAACATCAACTATTTTTTTTAATAATAGCTAACCTTAAAAATAGAGATGAAAAGATGAAAAATTTTCTGATTTCGAAAAACTATCGCTAAAATCGGGATCATTGCGTTTTTTGTGACCAGACTGTCTGAAAAGAATTAGTAAAATATCACAAAACTAAGTACAACAGTAAATAACGGGTGCGCCAAAAGTTCTGCAACAAACTTCAGACTCCACTTTAGGCACGTAATTTAAGCATTTTAAAAATTCTAAAAATATAGTTTTGTAGCCCTGTTTTTGCTCTTTCGAATGATATATGAAGTTTCATCAGAATATTTTAGAAAAGCCATTATTTGGCTACAAACACATGTGAGGTCATTTTAGGATGTTGATAGGCATTTTTATCACTTTAACTGATCAAAATTTTAATTGGAAGTTCAAGGCTACAGCAAAATAAGAGCACCATGATGTAGCACAGTTCAAGAGCTACAAAACCCACTTCACAGAGTAGCTTTTAAAATCTGGGTGTTGAGATATGGCTTTTTAAAAAAAATCAATATCTTAAAAAGTGACTAAAATTCCAAAAAATTTGGAGATTTGATTTTGGTCATTTTTCAAGATATTAATTTTTTTCAAAAAAGCCATATCTCAACACCCAGATCTTTAAAAGCTAATTAGAGAGAGGGCGCTTATTAGAGAAAATACGGTAGGTACTTTTGTGACATCTTTGAATTCGCGCCTTTCGAATTTTACTTATTTTTAGCGTTTTGGTGCATGCTTTTTTAATTTTAGTAATATGGAAGAATATGGAAGCTTAAGTTGAAACTTTCAACTTGAACGGTTTAAAGGGGAAGGCTTAAAAAGGAAGAGTGCAAGTCACAATGCGAATATTTTGAACACTCAGGTTCAAATCCCCTAGGTGCACACCTCGTTTTTATTCTAATTTTAGTGAGCTAACTCACTTTCAAGACCAAAAAGGTATCGAGAAATTGATTGGGACCATATCCAAAAACGCTTTGCTGTCAGCAACTACCTTAATTTCGCGATTTCATGCAAATGACCATCAATATAAAAGAAACCAACCAGAAGCCATATACTTTGGTTTTTATCGCCTCATCCTCTACCCATTTTTGACTTCTCACAAGGTGAATTAAATTTTCATGGATTTGGATTTTGAAAATGTGGTCGCACTATATCGAGGTTTTGCTTTTTTAGAAGAAAAAATTTTAGTTTTCAGAAAAACGATCGGCAAAATCGGAATCCTGACGATATTTGGGACCAGACTGTAAAAACAGAACTTACAAAAATCTTCAAAAATCGAGGTAAAAAAAGTGTCGGACCCGAGGCTGGAACGAACTTTTGGGGTCGCACTATAACGAGGTTTGACTGTACAAAAAAAGGGAACATATGACAAACAAAGCTGTGAGTAGAACCCAGAAATGATGGATTGGCTAGGTCTTCACTATTCAGTCAGCTCCAGTGGCTTGAGAAAGGATGTGCTGATGGTTTCGTTGGATAACCAAGAGCCTAAGCATCATTTTCATACCAAAATTGTACATGAACCATGAAAAAAATGGAGTGAAAAAATAGGTGTGCATCCACGAGGATTTAAACCTGAGTGTTCGAAATATTCGCATCATGATTTGCACGAGTTTGAGCTTTTTTAGCAGTATTAAAAGGGTTATAGCTAAAAATAATATCAGATTAGTGCTCAGCGTGTAAAAATTAAACCTAGTAAACCGAAGGCTGAAAAAAAGAACAAAGGAGAGAAAAAAATTTACGTATTTGGATTTCTGAATAAGAGAGAAGTTAACTAACTTTATTATCCAAGACAAAATTTCCCATCGGAAAAAGTGTTGAAAAGCCCTTGGTTTGCACAAAGCGAGTGGTTTCTGAAAGGAAAAAAACAGAAAAAATTTACCTCGCCCTGGTCGATGTTTTTCAATTCAAATTTTTTTTCAATTGAAATTGTCCAACTAGACCTCCACCGGGGCTTAATTTACCCATTTTCACGAGCAATATGTCAAATCTTTTATAACAGATGTTTTTTTAATTGAATTTCACCTGGAAACCAATTTTACAAAACTGTGATGTGAAATATAAAAACAGTCTAACCAATCGAGGGTTATGTCGCGGTGCAGGTGCGGGTGAAGGTATGAGTCGAGGTGTAGGTGCTGGTTGATGTGAGAACACATCGACCTACACCCGCACCCACACCTACACCGCTCACTGTGAGAACATGACATCGACCTCGACTTGCATCCGCACCTACACTCACCCATTGTGAGACCCCTATAACCAGTGCTGGGAACTCATCCTTGGCTCGTCTTCGATATTTTACAGCCTTTGCTATTAAAAATGTTATAAAGTTTTAAATTTTTTGTACTAGATCTGTTCAGGAGACTGTCCTCTACAAAGTTGGTGAAAAAAATCCTAGAAGATGCTTAGAGTTGAACAAAAAGACACTAAAAGTCTAAAAACGAGTAAATGGACGAGTTTGGGACGAGTTGCTCGTCCTTAGACTTTTGATGTGTTTTCTATTTGACTTATTCTTTTATCTGTGTTACGATCTCTTACCAATTTTATAAAGTAACCTCTTGCGACAGATCCATAATAAAATATTTAAAGATACACAAAATAATTCATGAAAAAGTCCATGAAATATCAAGGACGAGAGGAGGAAGAACCAAGGACGAGTTCCCAGCACTGCCTATAACTTTTGATTTTTCAGGTCTTCCAGGTGGATATCCATCTGCCTCAGAGGTATCTGCCCTAGGTTCCAGACTCCGGGTGGGTAAAATCGTAATTTTGGTCTTCACAAACCCAATTGCCTAAAGAATTTGAGATTAGAAAAAATCATTTGATTATGGTTAGACTAACTTTTGATTTTTCAGGCCAGCCAAGTGGATATCCACCTATCCGAGTGTTACCACCGCGAGCTTTGGGGTTTGGGCCGGTCAAATCTAGATTTTGGTCTTAACAAACCGAATTTCCGACATGATGTTATGTATGATAGCATAATGTGTTTTCAGATTTGACTAAATATATAATGGATCAAATTGAAAACTCCCGGCAAATCTGTGAAATTTCCCGACAAATCTGTGAAAGTTCCCGGCAAATACTTTAATTATAATGTTTAATTGGTTGTGTGTCGGCTGCCTCGTTTCTTGTTTCAAAAAAATTACTTGAAATGACTTAGGTAATACTTTTAGAGATGCAATTCCAAGCTAAGCAACAAAAGAAGCGTGGTGTGGCGCGCAGTAAATTTCAGATTTCACGCAGTAAATTTGAAAATGTGTGCAATTCCAGTCAAAAGTTTGCAACAACACGGTTTTACAGTCAGAATCGACGTTGAATCGCTTGGAATCCCAGGCTAAAGTGGCCAGAAGCCAATAAAAACTGGGGTTTTTGATGGTCTACTACAAAACTTATCTATTTGCGAAAAAAAAACATTTGTGCGCATCGAAATCCCGTTCTAATTCACTCAATTTCTCAGAACTCAACTCTGAACTATTACAAACATTTTTTAAATGCCCTTAACCTTTAAAAATTATTCAAAGTAGTGTTTGGAGCAGTGTGGAGTGGTGTGTACCGATCCGGAAGGAAATTTTTAGCAAATTCGGGCGTCAAATGGTGATTCTCACTCTGCAAACTCACGTAAAACAGCACTGAAAAAGTATCATCTTTATCTACGGAACAACAATAACAGCTGTAATAACGACCAACAATTTTCATTTGTAAAGGCGCTCTAAAGCCCGGCCAATTTTCCTTCTTCGCCCCTTTTTCTTCTTGGCTCCAGTGGTCGTGGTAGTAGATCAATAAGTCTTTCGGTTTCCGGTTTCCAGAATTTCGAAGGATCTGGTACCTACAATTACTAAAAGTAGGCGAATTGAACTTAGAACTCTAACCTCTGCCAATTTGAGTACGTCCAATCAAGATCGTTGGTGGTTGCTGCTTGCAAAAGTTCAGTCCACATCAGCTCTAACTCAGCATCGATATTGCAGCAACTTGAACGGATAAGCCACACATACTCTTGATGGTATACATAGTGTTCTGGATGCTGAAAATTGATTGGTCAGAAGATGATTTATGTGTGTGATAAGACGAACCGGCCGCCAATTCTAACAGAGAGTTGGCCCTCGCTAGAAAATTCACATCTTCTTTAATTTCTTCGACAGCTGTTTCATGAATCTTTGCTTTGGGTAGATCTTTTCTAGCGTTATCTGCCTTTTTATTTTCCACCTGCTCCAGAAATGGAATGACCAAACCCTCCAGCTCGACATATTCCTAAACATTTTAATTTTTCTAATGAATCGTCAAAAAGCTGCTGAGAATTATGTCCAACTTGAATGGTTCTTTGAAGGTGCTTGGCGGTTTTTCCACTATGAGGCTCGTCTAAAGCTTCAATCTTCCTCTTGACTGGAGAGCTAAGCCCATTATCGAGAAGCCGTCGATGATCATGAGCACCGCTAGTCTGGATGCAGGCCTAGAAAAACAAATCCTGCAACGCAAAGAAAGAAAGCATACCTCAGATATGTCATTCGGTATAGCAACAACTCGCTACAACAAATGACTCGCTACAACGACTCGCTACACATTCAACTCGCTACAACGACTCGCTACACATTCAACTCGCTACAACGACTCGCTACAGCAATTTTTTTAATGTCTTATATTTTATCAAAACAATTTATTTTTTATACTTAGGCGTAACCTTAGGTACAGGGTGAGCCAGCCAATGTTAGGACGGACTTAAATGTGTTGGTTTTGAAACATAAATTCTGTCCCTTTTCGATAAGTAAATAAGCGGTAGGTAAATTTATTTATGGCTAATTCATCTGAGGTAAATTTATAAATTGAAAAGATGCTCCAAATAGATTCTAATAGATCTTTTTTCACCCCAATCCATTGCAATGTGGAGTGTGCTGGTCTTTGGCCGCGAAGCGGCCAAATACCCTTGGTATTGTCGTCGCAAAAGGTGTGAAATAGGTGACAAGTGACAAAGGTTAGCTTAAAGAAAAATACTCTTTGAAGGGGGAGGTGGTAGTGCACTTGGGCTGCTGTGCTAACTTACTGGATACCTAGGTACGTCTAACTGAATGCTATCTTTTACTGGGTATCTCAACCTGAGTTTTACAATTCAAGTATATGACTTAGACTCATGTGTACCACCAAATGAATACTGTCACCCGGTAGGTAACTAGCTCACAAAAAATACCGAACAATTTTTGAAATTTGCCAATTTTTTGGAACTTAGGCATATTTTTAGACGCAGGGTAGGCCACCGCCACCGTAGGCCATCATAAGGGCTTAAATGTGTAGTTTGTATAATGAAAAACAAGGTAAGAAAAAAACCCAAAAATTTCTGTAGCGAGTCGTTGTAGCGAGTTGAATGTGTAGCGAGTCGTTGTAGCGAGTCGCATGTGTAGCGAGTCGTTGTAGCGAGTCATTTGTTGTAGCGAGTCGTACGTCAGTCATGTCATTCTTGAAGCGAATTCGCATCCGCGCTTTGCAGTCAAAGTTTTTCTCCCGATTCGGCTTAGAGTATTTGCAACAATAAACATCAGTACTTGTTTGGAAACCTCCTTCTTCTTTATGATGAGTCTAGCTTGTGTTTTCGGATAGCCAAAAATCGACATCTTCTTTCGATTTGCAAATTTTTTTGTTTGTCCATATAGATCCGGGTCCTCGGGGCATTTTGAAACAATTGCTGTAAAAAGCAAATAAAACATTTTCATATGTTCATGAAATAACTGTGTGATATTAGTATGGACAAAAATCAAAAAAAAACCCGAATTGCACAAAGTCACCAAATTTACTGCGGGAAATCCAAAATTTACTGCGGGAAATCATTATTTTGTTTGAAATTCAAATTTACTGCGGGAAAAAATGAATTTACCGCAGGAAATCAGTATTTTGGTGTGTGTTTATAATGGCGAATTGCTTTGACGCGCAATATGGTTTTTGTCTCGAATTTAAGGCACGCACACAATGATCCGTTTTTTGTCGCATCCACATCTTTAGCCGCTTCACTCGGCACACCATCCGCATGCATTAACGCTTGCATGCGGATGCGGATTTATTGTGAACGTACCATTAGACGTTAAATTTAAAAAATTTAGGTGTAGAAATGCAATTTACCAAAAGATTTTGTGTTGTCTCCACTATGAAGCTGTTGAATCAGGGTGGTCGATTGCCGCAAATTCGCCTTTGCCGAAGTTCTCACGGTGGTCATCATGCTCCGTTCGGACCGACTGTGACTACGACTACATGCCTGTGCCGTGCAAGTCGAATGGCCATGGTGTTGTCTACAAACAGCTGCAGAGGAAGTTCGACAAGTTTCTGGAAGCAAGTAAGTTCATTTTACGGCTTATAGATCGCTTAAAGGAGCACGGTCACCTGTTACAAATTTTGTCCCCGACAATTCAAACAAATTTGCCGAATCCAAGAACTTCTGTACGAATTTTTCAATTTGCTTTCTAACAAAACTATACCTAAAATTAAATTCTAGGCCTTGTCTTGTTAGAAACCAAGTTTAAAACCCGTAGAGAAGTTGAATGATTCGGAAAGTTTTTTGAATTGGCGGGGACAACTTCAAAAACAAGTGACCAGGCTTAAAAATTGTTTTAGGCGTCGTCTTCCTCGTCTTTTCCCTGGGGTTTTACATCTACTCTGACGCGTTCTCTGCCAAGTGCTTCAGCAAGACTCAGAGCTACATCGATAAAGAGAAGGCAGGCAAATAGCTCATCAAAGTGTGATAGGACTAATTGTGACAAAGTAATTGACTTCTGATGTGCCCGGAAGACTTCGTGTGTAATAAATAAGACTTGTATTTTTCTTGTTTTCACGATCAATTTTTCTCTCTATGGTAGGTTTTTGCCTTACATGCAGGCCTACCAGATCAAGTTTCAAAAATAAGGAAACTCGCTCGAAATAAGGACGTCCAGGCTATGGATTATCCAGTGTTTGTTGCTCTTTCGGCGACCTAAAAAAAGTAAAATTTTTATAAAAGAAAGGATTTGAAATCCTGAAATATGGATGAATCTTATATATAAGGATGCTGAGAGCTCTGCTTTGGTGCTTCTTTGATTAGCTAGCTTCATCTAGGTAATTTGTATTCTTATTTAGAGTGTTTATCGGGCATTTCTAGGCTGCTAATATATTGGTAAAAATTTTGCGGTTGTATGTCCATCTCTGAATTAATATTATACTGGCTGTTTTTTTCTTGATAGTTTAATGAAAAAATAAGTCAATACATGTCTATAATATTGTGTAACCGTTCCTGGACAATAAAAGGAGTGAATGTGAAGTCAGAAACATATGTTGAAATTTTATTTTTCGTCTAAAACATGCACAGACACAGTCAATACACACCCGACTATTAGCAAATGAGGAGGCATATGACCTGTTCAAGGCTTTTTAACACATATATTCACAATTATTCAATATAATTCTACTCATCAAATGCAAAATTGACAAATTATCCTAGTTGTAGCTTGATTTTCTTGGTCTTAAACACAAGAAAACATCACAAAATGTTTAGATTATACATCATTATTATTATTATTCAACTTGACTAGTTTACTTTATGACTTATAAGCCTAGTGGAATGTCTTATCAAAAAGTACAAAACATTGCAGATATTGACTAAAATCCTTAAAACGGCGATTCCCAAAATCTCACAAGAACATTTTTAGTGATTTAGGATCTGAAACGTGCAGAACTTACTTAGAAGCTGTGTATATATTTTTTGGTTTTCACTGATTATTACGCGTTTGAGCTCTGAGAAGATTTTGGGCACCCAATTTATCGTTTCTTATTGAACCCTTCTTACTGCACCGGGACGGAAGCAGCGAAAAGAATATAATAAAACTTTATAAATCGGGCGAGATAATATTCAGAGTTTGTTTACCTTGGACTACGACGCTAAAATTTAATTTTTGATTAAAAGACTTTTCCTGGTCAGTTTCTGTCAAAAAAATCCGCATCTTCTGCTAGTTTTGTTCCCAAAAAACGCCGAAAAAACTTGTTTAAATTATTTTTGAAGCTGTAAAAGGGATTTCAGTTCAGAGATTATTGGCCTTGTGGTTGCTGATTAGAAATCGCCGCATTGTATAACATTAAATTTTCTATGGCTTTATAGCTGGTACTCTGAGAGGGCAGCTCAATCTGAGGCTTTTTCAGCAAACAATTCAACAACTTATCATATACCATCTCATGGCTTATAGGAGAGCTAGGTGAAGTAGTGACTGGAGTTTGGGCAAGACCGATTTCTTTTCTTCCCAGGTCAGAGCACTGCTCAAGTGCTGGCTTAGTCATGGAAAATGCTTGAAAGTTTTTCAGGTGCTCTTCCAGCTCCTTTTTCTGCTGTTGCTGGCTGAGAATGTTGGCCAAAATTAGTTGCTGGTAGTTCAAGTAGTCGTTGGAGTTGAGCAGCTGGTTGATTCCCAAGCCAGAATCAGCTATTCCACTGTTTCTATGCTGGAAAATAGCATCTTCAACAGGCATCACAGCATTTGGAGCCAGGAAATGACCGATAGAAGAAAGCGAAGACATAGGAGAAGGAGTGGAAGAACTGGATGAGAATTGAGTTGGGAATGTCATAGTCTAAAAAATAAAAATTTACATATTTGGATTTCTGAATAAGAGAGAAGTTAACTAACTTTATTATCCAAGACAAAATTTCCCATCGGAAAAAGTGTTGAAAAGCCCTTGGTTTGCAGAAAGCTGTTAGCACTAGACTCACTATTGGAAGACACAGGAGAAAAAGAAGAGGATGAAATTAGACTACTACCATTGCCGTTCAAAGCAGCCATATTGAGAAAGGAAGGCGAGAACGCGTGGATATGGTTGGGCGACGAAGAAGACACACTTTCCATATCTAAATCGATTTTTTATCAGATTAATAGACCATTTTTTCTTAGTAAGGAATAAAAATGGTGAAATAGGGCAGAATACCGTATTTTATCTAGTAGAACGGTCCCCCTAAATCCAAAAAAAACGCTTTTTTGTTATTGTCTTTTTGAAAGCTTGCCACTTTTGAAGGCTTATCCATAGCAAGTTTCCCCTCAATTTGTAGCTCATCTTACTGGCTATATAAATAAGGGGGAATTTGACTCACAGCTGTCTTCAAAAAGTCGCTTAAGACATAATTCCACAAACACGATTTTGAATCAAAGGAAGGAGGGAGGCATTTTATTAGAGAAAGTACGGTGAATGTAATTTTTTAAAAGCGCAGAAATACCCACCGAAAGAGCTGGTATCAGAAGGCGAATAATGGTTTTCAGAGGACTGTGATGCATTATTAGAAGCTTCTTTACTGGAAGCCTCGCCAAAGTTGATTAACGGGCAGAAGAAGAGGTATTGCATGAAAACTCAGTGCTGCTCGATGATTTTATGGATGAGATATTGTCGGCGGATCCTTTCTGGTTGGCCTTCTTCTGCTTGATGTTCTGATCCAGCTTTCTGCGAGTCTCAATCAGGTCACAAGAGTCACAGGTACAGTCCACGTATGGACACTGTCTTTTGTGGTTCTGAACAAGAAAATAAATAGTCATTCGAAAATTGAATCCAGAGGTGGTTAACTACCTTTTTGTAGACAACTGAGCCATGGTTCTTGCATTTTTGACAAAAGTAGCACATATTCTTGGCATCCAGCATGTTAGCAGAAGCAACAGCAGATGGGTCAGTAGCCGATGTATGAAGAAGCTGGTCTGATGCACCACTTGATTGGGCCGCTAGACTGATGTTGGTCACCAGAGGAATCAGATCGGCTTCTGTTGCATCTGTAGTCCGCTGGAAGCATTTTTCTTGAGCTCTCCTGAGTTTAATCTGCTTGCTCATCACATGCCGTCTTTCTCGAACTGCATGGCACTGCAAATTGAAAATGTTAAAAAACCTTTCTGACGGGAGAAAAAAGATTTTTTATTTGAAAAATTGATATCACCTTAGTACAATCACAGTCTTTGTATCTGCAAATGTGACCTCTGGTCTCTTCTTTTTCGCCATGCTGACGGCAAATACCACAGTATCTCAACACGTCTAAAAAAACTTGAGTAGAACTATAAAACTTTTCGAGGTTTTTTTCATGTAATTTTTAAACTGAAAGCAAAAGCTTTTTGCAAAAAGCAAAAAACAAAGTTGTCTGTTCTGCGTTTTTTCTTTGATACTTCAAGCAGTAGGTATTTAGCATTTTTTTTGAACAAAAAGAATTAGATTTTTTTGAAAAGGTTTTTTTAAAGAAATAAAGTTATAAATCCAAAATAGGTTTTTTCTAAAAAAATTTTGTGCGTCACCGATAAAAGGGATGACAGATACTTTGAACCCGCTTATTAATTCCTACTTTTAAAAAAGTTTTGAATACAATTTTGAGGTCTAATCTTTTTTGCTTGCAACAAACAAGCTGGTCTAAAAAAATCTTGAAAGGTATCATAATTACATGCAATTATTGAAAGCTTCAAAAGTGCAACTATCACAAGTTTAAATAAAGAAAGTGGCTGAAAACCGACTCTTAGGGACACGCTTGCTGATTGCAAAGTAGCGCTGAGGAGACTTGACTGACATGGCTACCGGTGGCAATAAAAATCCTAATGTGCTCAAAAGAGAGACAGATTCCACCGTAGTAGCCGAAATATTGCACCTTTGTCCTTCTCAAGCCCAATTAAACCAGTATTAAGTAATAGCTGAGCAAAATCTAAACAAAAAATGCTAGTTACTAAAAAATATAATAAATGAGGAAGCACGCAATGTAGCTATATTGCCAAAAAAACTACTAAAATGAATAATTTCAAGCAGATGATATGGGTGTGTTTTATCGATGTGTTTTTAGAACTTTGAGTGATCCTTCTACCACGTTTTGTGGACCTTCAGAGCTGGGGAGCCAGATTTGTCAGGAATTTGGGCACGCTCTACAAGAATGCGCAGAATTTTTTTTGCATCACAGTCAGGGTCCCTCCCTTGTAAGCGAAAAACAAAGTGTGTTTCCAAAAGTAATACAAAGAAGACCACATACCGTATTTATTCAAACAGAGCACCATTTTAGAAACTATTTTAGGAAAAAGCATGCCCGTCTATTTTCGAAGTTAAAAAATCCGGGAATATTCAATTAGTTAATCGCCTCGAAAAAGGTGATAAAACAGAAAAAATAAGGACGTTAATTTAGTCTATCAATCATTGTCACGCATCGAAATTATTCGGCCACTATTGCCAGGCTAAATTTCTTCCTGCTTATCATGCCACAAGAACAGCATGTACAACTGCAATATCGGAAACGCTAATACAACACTAACAAACAGACGTTTTTTATGTTTTTCTTATCAGCATTGTCGCCCCCAAGTAACTGTCAAATAAAAATTGTGGCAATTTTTTAAACAATAAGAGGAAAACGGCTATTTCAACGAAAAATCAATTAGTAATCATTTTTTTTGCCGGAGAATGTTTTAGTCAAAATTTTGCAATCTTTTTTGAAATCTTTAGTTTTGGAGATTTGTGAATTCCTTCTGCAATATACTAAAACTTTTTTAGAAAAGCTTTCTTTTTTACAATATGACAATATGATAACCCTGGACATCGAAAAAGGCTCGTTAAAGGGGTATGCTCACGCGTTCAAAATTGGTTCCCGCCAATTCGAAAAAATTTACTGATCATTGAACATCTGTACGGATTCTTTAACTTGGTTTCTAACAAGACTATACCTAAAATTATATCCTAGGCCTTGTTTTGATATAGATCGCTTACAATGGGATGTCGAAGACGGTATTGAGGTCAGTGTGCTTACAATGAGACTTCGACATCCTACTTCTATATCGACATCCCATTGTAAGCGCCCTATTAGAAACTCGATCAAAAAATTCGAACAGAAATTCAATGATTAGGAAATTTTTTTGAATTAACGGGCACGGATTTTGAATTCGTGGTCATGCCCTTGTAAATCAGAATTATTGTTAAATTGAGGTTTGCCCTAATTTCGAAGAAAACATATAAAGTCCAAAATGTCAGATTTGTTTATTGGAGTCTTGACTGCATACCCTGTAAGCAAAGCCGTGGTTCGCTGAAGCCCTTGACAAAACTTTCCGAAAATAGTGCTATTCTAAAGGCTCATTCGGTATATTATATTGTCAAAATTTTGTGAAAGAGTACACTCCTAAACAAAATTTGAGTCAAAAAGTAGTTTTTACATATGAAAAATACCCAAAATCGGTGGTACAGTTAATTCTTGAAGCAAAAGTTTAGCATTATCCAACGTCAAGTAACCGGGATGTTGAACAATTTTTTAGTGAACACAATATTTTTTCCATAAATTTGTGGAAAATACGTGCATTTTTAGTGTCGCAACTAATTGCCTCGACGGTATTGAAACAAAACCAGGGGAAGAATTGTGAGTGACAAAAATTGTTGTCATCCATTTTCCCTGAATTAATTGTGATTCCAAAGTATTTTTTATTCAAATCTTCTAAAAGTCCAGCGGACTTAATAAGCAATCTGTTAGTGCCAATTTCCCTACTGTTTGTTCCTACTACTTGTTGTTATTGTAGTGTTGAAGTTTGCCTTTGCTAAACAACTTTGGCAACACTGTTTTCGTTTTTTCGTTAATAGCGAAAATGGGGTTTTTTCTTGCAATTGTTGTTACCAAGGTGTCTGGAGCTCGTTACAACCCTTATATAGCAAACAATTTAATTTTGGACAAACAGACAAACTTTGTGTAAAAAGTAAGTAAATAAAGTTTAAGAAGCTAGAAATTTTGCAAAAAACTAACCACTTGAGTTTTTGAAAAAAACAGAATAATTTTTGTCGAGCTTTTGTTTGTTCAAGCAGGAACGATGTCATTTTTGTTTAAAATCATGAAAGCGAATAAAAAATACAATGTTATTTGTAATATGGGGTATCAGGCATAGATTAATATTTGCACCACAGGGTATCATAAGGTATCTTGGCTTTTTTTTATATTTAGCTTTCTTATTTGGCTTATTTATTTTCACTTTAACTATTGATGTACTAACCTCAGCATCAAGAATAAAGCATATTAAAAAGCTTATTAAATTTCGGTGTGACTAGTTTTTTTTCTCAGGTAAGCGGTTAAAATTGAATACTGGGGTGGTATTGAAAAACTGCCGTAGCCACTTCGAAAGTAAGAACATTTACAGGCTATTTTATTCAGTTTAACACATTGTTTTGACTATACAATCAACCCTCGATTTAACGCCCCCCCCCTCTGTAAGCTCTATTTGGCTGGAAGTCCGAATAATATAAGTAACTATACCCTCTATTCAACGGCTCCCTCGATTTAACGGTCCACCAGGGCCGGTCCTAAGGATGGCCCTCAAATCGAGGGTTGACTGTATCAAGTACTTTAGTTAAGGAATTTTCGACCATTTCAAATTTGGTAAAAATCCGGGCTCAAAAGTCAAATTCACAGCGTGCATAATCAGGAAAATCAAAATTGCTAATTGGTTCCAATATAACACAAACAGCTATAAGGCAGCCGTATAATCCTAGTCTAAACTATATATAACCTATGAAAAACTTACAAAAATAGCAAATTAGTGTATAAAAACCCGTGTTTTGATGTTCAAAATAATGAAAAAGTTGAGATTAAATCTCCGCTCCAAAAAAGCAAGAACACCTCTTTGCAAATGTTGAATATGACTTTTTATTGGGCGTTCTTGTTGCACTCTAAAAGGGGGTAGGATCTGATAAGGAGGAACAGCAACAAAATAAAATTTTGCGCTCAAGGATTCCATCATACCTCTGCAAAAAGAGAATTTGAATATACACATAGAGACATTATAGCATATACCTCCTTGCAAATTCGAAAAAAACTTGCAATGAAAAAAAGCAAACTCATACGTATTATTCTAATAGTAAAATAAAGGAACAAGAGAGTAGAATGGTTACAAAACAATTAAACGAGAAAAAGCACTGCTCGTCCTCGGCTGGTATATACTCGCATGCTCGTCTTCGACGCGAATATTTTGAGAGTTATATATCAGATGAATTCAAAAAAGATGTTTGAAATACAAATTTGTTGAGTTCCCTCTCTGCAATAAGTAATAGGAATTCCTTCTAATATCGAACAGCATCGGTGGTCTAATGGTGAAACAGCGGCGGACTAGTTCAGTTCGATTTAAATGGGAAGCATAGTTTTGCCCCGACTTTTAATAAATGGCGTTGGTTTCATTCTCGTTTGAATCTCTCTCCTACCTAGATATTGCCCGCGCCACCAGGCGCTGTTTCTAGCAAAAGTGAAAAATCACTTGGCTCAAAAAAACGTTGGTGGTTTCGACAACCATATAACACACACATTTATTTGACAAGATCTTAGAAGACTGGGAGATCCGTAAAATATATTTACTAAAAAGGTAGTCGAAAGCTTTACACAATTATAGATGGGAGGAAATAGTACAAGAAGAAACAACATCACTTTATTGAATTCAGGTGTAAAGAAGATGTATTACATGGTGATTGGGACAGCCAATTTACATACACTGATCACAAAAGAGCTAGTCGAAAACAAAGGCTTTGCAATATTCAAATTAGTGCATGAGATTAGAATGACAAAAAGAGTTTTTGTCATTTTCGTCGTTTGGGCAAAACAATCGGGTTGTCAACACTTTTTTGAAAATATATTTACATTGAAGTCTTTATTTAACAGACACTTTAGAGACTAACGTCAAGAATCGACTGTACAAAAATATGAAAGTTTATTTATGACAAATTTATAAAAAAAACTAAGACAAATGTTTGAGAAAAACCAGAAAATTTAGATGATATCATTTTCATAAAGATTTTTAAAATAGAGAAATGTAAAATAGTTTAATCAAAAGCTAATCATTTGTTTGCTAGCCGATGAACAAAGTCAAAAAAAAGTTAGCAAAACGATTATTTTTGAGGACCCAATAAAATTTGAATTTGGTCAGAATTTTTTTCACGTTCGATCCAGCCTAGATACTTTCTGCTATAAGGGCTTGATTTAAAAAAAACAGTCCAATATTAAACATACTGGTTCTTTTCCGTTATCGGGACCTCATTCTAAATAAGATCTTTAAATTCCTTGTCCCTAGCTTGGTCCTTAAACTTAGACCATTCGAAATGGCAGTTTCCGGTGAGGTCTCGATAACGGAAAAGAACCAAACGACTATTATTGAGGACTTAATAAAATTTGAATTTAGTCATACTTTTTTTTGGTTCCATCCAGCTTAGATACTTTCCGCTATTAGGACTTAATTTAAAAAAAAACAGTCAATATTTCAAAAGCATTGACCTTAGGGACGAAGGTGAACAGGAGGTAAGCTAAAATAATACTGAAGGTGAAGCCAATACCGAAAATTTAATTGACAAAAGGTTTCTGGATTTCGGGCAAGACAAGTGTCGAAACCTAAGCGGAAACGAATTTTCACGGGTTTCATCATTTCAAGCGTCCATTGTACAAAAAATATAAGTAAAAATCATAAAAATTAAAAATTCTACTTTCCATAAATCCTTCTTTGTAAATTCAGAATTTTTAACTTTCAGCGCTTTTCACTTAAAATTCACACCAATTATTTTTTTCGGTAAGGCTGGTAAAATAAAACAAAAGATTCAAACTACCTAATACCAAGCCTTAATTTGTTTATCAGAAATTGACTTACAAAAAAGCACATGTATAGGTTGTGCAGATGAAGTGAAGATTTAGTTTAAATATATGGGGGTGGGACAATACCAACACATATTTTTTGCATTGTTCTCACAAAGTTTGTGTGAAAAATACCTATTTTTCTGTTGTAAAATGCAATCTTCAGTTTGTGGCTAACTATTGTTTTCGTCAATTCCCATAATAAAACATTTGTTACTTTATTTAGATTTGACATTTGACGAAAAAAGTTTTGGATTTATTTCTTTGAGTTATATTTTGGTGTAGTTTCACACAAATTTGGAAAAATAATATTCTTTGCTTGTCTTACTTTTCTACAACCAAAAGTCAAACTATTTGTCAAAAAATTACACAATGGAAGTGAATAAGAAAAATTTTGTTTTATAAAAAATTATTAGGTTGAAAACATTGAAGACAGGAACTAATGGTCTGCTTAACACTTACTTGTGCTAAGCACAATAACGCTGGTTATTTTACTTGGAATAGGGAAAGAAGTTATATGGATACTCTTTTGAGTGCATGTATGACCCATGAATTAAGAATTTCTAAATCTATTAGTTAAAAAGCGCCTTTGTGCACTGCTCCACATTCTAAATAACTCTAACAGATCAGGGTTATTATTAATGAACTGGTTACAGCTTAAAATTTGATTTGATAGAGTTTTACAGATTGTGGAAGCTCACACTAAAACTGAGGCGCCATAAGATAAAAAACACCCCAAAAAAGATTGACGTATATTTATAGAATCTCAATTTTTAAGGCATTTTAAATAAATTTTCGGCGCTAGTGGCGAATAACCTCCCCTCCTCGAAAAAAAACCTCAGGCTATTCGCTACAAGGGCCCAATCTTTATATTGATGTTGCTAATACAACCTTTAATTCCGCGAAAAGTTTGTTTACATCACAAAATCGGCTTGTCAACTAAACATGGCTCCAAAAGCGACATTTTAAAAATACATATTAGGTATTTTTTTGTCACGTTTGAGGATGGAAAAAATTAAAGGAAACATGGAAGATTTTTAAGTTACAATTCTTCACAAAAACGTGACAGGGGAGTTTATAGGCCTCGCATACCTTCCCCCTGCCTACGCCCTGGTAGTGGTAGCCAAGTAATGTTCGAATAGATGAGACCAAAAACAAATTTGTTAAAAAATATGACCCTAGTATAGAAACCAACCCCCCCCCCAATTTTTCATTCTAAAAGTTAAGTAAAGACTACCCAAATTTATGTCCCAGACCCCGGAGATATGCGTAAACTCTTTATTAGTCACAACTTCCGTACGCTGGCCTACCCCAAGCCTAAGGGCTAATCCTAAACTTGTTGTTTCAAAGGGTAGTTACAGCGATTTTGAAAAGGTCCGATTTATGGGGGGGGGGTATTCTATACTAGCGCCAAAAATATCATAGCAAATAGAATCAACAAAAAGTTTTCTGTAAGCAGAGAATTTTTTCTCTACTTGCAGTTTTTTCCTTTTGGTTTTGTACAGATAGAAATGAAAAAGCAGAAAATATGTTTTCCATTAAATTACTTGGGCTTACGCGTCAAAAGAGAATAAAAGAGACTTTCAGATGCAGAGAGAGCATCAACAGCATTTGTGGGAATCAGTAGTAAATGATCCAATAACAGCTAGCAAATTTAAAAAAAATCTGACTTTATAACCACCTTTTTGGGTGGTGTCAAAAGGGCATTGGTTAGAGCAAAGACAGGTGAAATTTCGACCTGAACTACTTTCTTGCCACCCTAATTGTACTTTTGAAGGCAAAAATTAGTTGCTGCTGTTTTTAGTTCACAATATTGCTACATCAACACAGGGTGGGTGGATATGTTGTTTTGGATTTGCGCGCAAGTACTTTTATCCCAATTCTGGCTATGCCTGTTTTTTTGGCAAAAAACAAGGAAAACTGTTTTTCTAATCAAAAGATACTACTACATGCCTATACGAATTTCTGATGTTGCTGATTGGAAAGGTCATTAAAAGGCTTTTCATCATACAGTACAAATGAAGACACTTTTTCTATAATTTTTTGCTTAAAATCTTTTTTAATTCTGATTATAAAAATAGGGTTGGAATAAGACCGGTCCGAATCTTTTTTCGGGAATATTCCCGGTCTAAATATTTTTTTCCGGTCCGATTCGGTCCAAATTCGGTCCAAACTTTTTATGTCCAAATAACCAAAAAATTCAAACAAATCATAAAAAATCAATCAAAATCGTTACAGAATACATCAAAATCTTCATCAAAATATAATACCATTAAAAATGGTGGTTATATTTTTTAGAATATCTGGATACCCGTTCAGGTTGGTTTACCTTGGCCCATCAAGCAAAAAGTCAATTTTCGGTCAAAACTTTTTTACCAAAAAGTGTCAACCACCACTTAAAAACATGTTTTAAGCATGATTTCAGGCGCTGAAACGTTGGAAAAAGACGATTTTGGGCAACTTTGGGTCACGTAGGGATTTTTTAGTCCAGTTAAAATGTTTATTTTCGAAAAGATTCGGACCGATTTTCCATTGTCGGTCCGAATCTAAGATTCGGACCGTGAATAAACCGGGAATAGTTCCATCACCCAACCCTAAAAAAAACCATACCTATTGCAGTAACAAAACGCGCGGACCAGTAAATATTATCGAAATGTCTCTATTTATCCTTTTTCGAGCTAAGTCTGATATTGAGCTCAAACTTATTTCAAAAACTGAACAGAAAACTTTTGTATGGTCAGGTAAAACAAGGGTCGCCAGTAAATTTACCAAAACTTGTTAGGACTTGATAAATTTTTAATTTATAATCGAATACTCAAACATAACTTTCTTTTAAGCTTGCATTCTCATTCACATAAAAATTGGCTGATGTAAATAAATAAATGAATTTCCACATATTTTCTCCAAAACACCCCAATTAAAAAAAGATTTTTTTAACAAAACTCATCGTTTTTTCTAATTCCTCAAATTGCAAAGGAGTTCAATTAGCAATTACCTTTTTTCGATTCTCTACTTCCGAAATAAGGTGGTTAATATGTTCTTAGAACAAAGAGCAGTACAACTAATCTATGTGCAATAATATATTACATCGACCAAGCTCAAGCACATAATCACACACACCCCACCACAAGTCTCGCACAAAACCCCCAATTACTTGAAGTTTTAGATTCATATTTAATTTTTCATAAAGAAGATAACTGCCAGCCCTACCACCACTCTTATATATTACGGTAGGAAGTGGGCTGGACCCCCTCATTGTACCTGATGCTGTTAGTTAGTAAAAGACACTGCATCTTTTAACAGGAAATTACTAAGTGCCTGCTTACAATTGATCATTTCTCTGAGTTAATAAGCTTAATATTTGGATGATGATACAAAGAAGCAGACAAAAATGTAGTAAAAACATTTGAAAATCATGGTTTTGTAGTGGAAGTCGAAAACAAAATCAAATGTCAAAATTAATGGTGGAATTAGTGATGGAATGAAATGTTTTTTCAAAGAGAATTGGGGTGGAAAAGGTAGTGACGTCTTACTAACTATATTTCGCTTAATCAAAAAACTTGACTTTTGTAATTTTGGTAAGATTTAGCTAACACGCAATTTTCAAAAAAAAACTTTATTGTTGATCCCAGAATTCATAACAATTTTCATCTCGGCCAGGACAGCTCCATAGTAGATGCGGCATACGGATCAGTAAAAAAACTCGATTAGGACCACCTTTTGGCACACACAACAGGTTGTTTTACAAGGACGAGACCGTGACAATGACTAAAAAGGAGTTTGATAACCTCTTTTTAAATTTTTCTGTAAAGCAGGCCCAAGGTCATTGTGAATCCGGCTCTCCACCTCCAAAGCCTACGAAAACTAAGAGAATGACCCATGGTCGATAGGTAAGTTATGAAAAACTATGATAGGAGTATCGAGATGTTTTTAAAATTTTTAGAGCACCGATTGTCCTACTTTATGTAGCCTTGGAACTAGGGAGATAGACTCAAAAATTTTTTGAACATAAATTTCATGAAAGTTCTTTTAAGGTCCATCCCCTGTCAGTTAATCTTTATTTTCAATCCCTTAGTAATGAAGAATAGCTCCAGGCTTTTCGATCTGACACTTTTCAAAAAAAAACAAATTTGACTCTTGGAATAAGAGAAAACTTTTGGCCCAAAATTTGTTGAAAATAATTAAAAAGCCTAATAATTCTTAATAAAATACTTCAAATAAACAATACAATTCCAAAGCAGTTAATTATTCCTGAACTTCAGATCTACTATTTACTAAAAAATAATTTCATCTACTGTTACTTCTCCTACTGCCTGATATTTGTTGTGAGGAGCAGTCAAAAACAGAAAACTGAAAAAGTGTTTACACAAGTTAGAGTTGTTAGTAGTATGTTGAAAGGGGCTCTAGACCCTAAATTTGTCTGGTCTACTACTAAATAATTTCAGAAGTAGGCTGTAGGTTGTGATATGATGCAAATTTTTCATTGGTTGTCCTGAACAAGATTCCTGATTTCACTAATCAACAACAACTACTAGCAATATTTTGTAACAGAATGTAGTAATGGAGGAGTATCTTGGGCTTAATCCCCGACAACTACAGTGATAATCAGATGCAAATTATGTTGTAGTAAGCGTTGCGGGAGGAGTTTCTAGCTGAAGATTAGACCAGATCACTCCCTACTACAACACTGCTACTCATAGAAGAGGTGGCAATAATTTTGGGATGGTGTAAAAGGTCAAATATTCTCGGTTTTGGTAACAAAGTGTTTCAAACACCGCACATCAACAACGATTGCATCATTTTTATATAAGAGATGATTTGCATATAGCAGCACATCAGTCAAATATCAATAAATTTTGACTACTGAAAAAAGTTACGTATCGAAGAAGTTGCAAGAAATTTATGTTTTTCAGTGAATTTGACAAAACTGTTTGTAGCAAAATTACATGCGCTGCATACGAATTTGTTCTTAGGCGACCTAAGGTGCAAGGATAGTCTTTGGCGGAGAAAGTCTGTGCAGGGTTCCCACATCATGTTTTTCTAGGGGCATATATAAGTAAAAAACGTTAGAGGTAGTTTAAAAAGGTCCCTTAAAAAAATCAGAAAATAGCATATGAATTTTACTGCTAGGTTTACACAGAAATCTGAAAAATAAACAAAAAAGGGTATTTAAATGCTTGATTGCTGAGATCTAAAAATATTTTGGATATTTCACAACGAAGACTGTCCATTTCATTCTTTTTGAATTTAAAAATTCTGTTTTATTATTCGGATTCTTCAAAAAAAATTGCCTGACGAAGTGTCTCAGGATAAATTTTTTTTGCAAAAATAAGTACTCTATATAAAAGTACAAAAAGTTCAAACGAAAACCCGACGGACTGTCTCATGCATGGACGCAGCCAGCGGAAAGCCTAACCAGACTTCGGCCATCAGCTCCATTCAGGGGCTTGAGAGTTAGAGATGCGCTCACTCACTTACCTTAGACACTTTTCCGAGCATAAAAGGCATTTAAAGACTCTTTTTGCCAAGCTCCAGTGACCGAAATGGGATAGAATACCCTAACAAAAGGTGGATTACTTTTATCCCTCAAGGCAAAAGTCAAAATTTTGTTTCTGGAAAGTGCTTTACCATACCTAAAACCCGTTTTTTGAAAAAATTTCACCGTTTTACGTTTAAAAAGATCATTTTGGTCGATTTCGAGCGACTCCCGTAAAGTACATTCCTGCCCAGCCAGACACTGATCCTATACACTCACAAGCATACATACTAATTCCCCGCCGCAGAAATGAACTATATTCTCAAATAAATTTTTCAAATCTAAAACATTTTCATATTTCCAACTTACGCCAAAAGTCATTTGCAAAAAACAAAAAATATTTTAATTAGACCAGCAAAACTACGGTTACGTAAGTTAAATATCTCACAACATGTGAGCAATGCTACAAGAACTCGCCCTTTGTCACATTCACTTTGTAAACCGCAAAAAATAAGAAAGTTGGTGACAAATAAGAGCATGTTATTTGCTACTTTTACCAACTACAGTCAAATTTTTTGAGAAAAATTGCACTTTTAAAATCCAACTTAACACAAAACTGCTTACTTATAAATTTGCCAAAAAAATCAAAACTTTCAAAAGATAATTATAAATAATTTTTCTAAGTTGTCTACTATATAATTTACCGAAGCAATTATTTTTTCTGAACAGTCTACCATGATTAAATTTTATAGTCGTTTATTATTATTTTTTGAAATTTTCCACCCTTAACTATTTTAAGACGGTATATTAAAAAAGTGATTTTTGAAACAAATTTTTTGAACGGAGACTTGTGATGTCTGGCTTTTTTGGACTTCTAGACAAACTAACTGTTGTTAAATAGCACCTGTTAGCTAACTATGGGAATTAGTAGCAACAAATAGAGCACCTAAGTGAATCAAATGTCTACTATGTCTGCTAAGTACAACATGACCAAAATAAATTATTCAAAAATGTTGTTAAAAATGTAATTTCTAAGCTGTTTTGCATTTTGGAAAGAAACTAGTAAATTATCTCAGGGTCGCTAAAGAAAGTGGAAAAATATTTCAACTACATAAGAATGGATTATCCTTTTTTTCGGATCAAACTTATACTTTTCCTCATATTATCAGTTTGAGGAATAAGTTCGCGAACTAATTTTCGATGAAGAAATTTATTTAGCAGAGTGAATCATCCATATAGCATGTTATTTATGAAAAGAAAGCTCTCTTCTTTAACTTTCTTTTCCATCTAAAAACATGGCTTTTCATGAAAAAATTTGGAATTTGCTTTTGTAATGCGGTCCATCAAAATTTCACTAGGGAGAATCTCCGCACTCATCTCCACTGCAAATTTATTGCATTATTTGAATAAAAATTATTGTTAGCACTATGTTGTAGCTAAGATCTAAAGCTACAAAACCCAATTTTACAGAACAATTTTTGAATGAAGGAACATTGATATATGGCTTTATGAAAAAGATCAAGAATAGCCAAAAAGCGATTTTTCCTAACTTTTCGAATTTCAATCATTTAAAAAAATTGATCTTTTTCAAACGGTCCCATTTGCAACTCCGATTTCAAAAAAATTCTGTGAAATGGGTTTTGTAGCTACACTACAACTGAGTTCTAAGATGTTGTTGCATTGCTTAACACTTCTGACCAGTTGAAATAACGAAAATGGTGAGCGGAGGTGAGTGCGGAGATTCTGCCTAGTGAAATTTTGATGGACCACATTGCATAAGCAAAATTCTATTTTTTTTTTCATAAAAACGGCAAGTCCTTAAGATGGACAAGGAAGTGAAAGAAGAAAGCTTTCTTTTCATATGTAACATGTTATATACCGTATTTACTGTATTAAGTCCCCATGGGGAGTTATTTTTCAACCCTTAAAAAATCGAAAAAAAAATATTTCGATTTTGATATTTTCGGGTGCTCAACCAAAATTTAAAAAGTGGAATCAGGTAAACTCGCGGCAACTAAGAAAACGCAAAAAACAGATTTGCGAAATGTTCGCTCTAGGCTGAGATATAAGGTCCGTAGGTGGGACTTATTAGAGGGTGGGAAGTTATTAGAGGGTGGGGAGTTAATACAGTAAATACGGTAGATGATTCATTCTGCTAAGTAAATTTCTTCGTCGAAAATTGGTCCGCGAACTTATTCCTCAACCTGATATTTAGTTTTCTTATCTTTCTTTAAAATAAAGCCTAGCGATTCTAGTTTTTGATGAGGTATTATTAATTATAACATCTTTGCAAAATGTAGCACAAAAAACGGAAAAATATGAATCAAATAATTGACCCTACTTGGATATACCCCCCCCCCCTCAAATCAACTTTTTTTAAAAGTGTTTCCAAACACCTTATATCGACCTAAAATGGCCTCAGGAGTTCAAAAAAGGCATTATTTTTGAGTTCTGGTCAATAAAAAATCGAGTTTGGACACTTTTAAATTTTGACTTTTTACCTATTTTACCATGTTTTGGTCACTGGAGCTGGGCAAAAATAGTCTCTAAATGCATTTTTGTTCAAGAGTCACACTCGGAATTATGTCTAAGTAAGTGAGTGCGCGCATCTCTAACCAACCAAGCCCCCTGCGCCACCTTCGGGGCGCAGGGGCTTGGTTACTTGGGGTTGAGATGCACACACCCACATACCTTAGACGCAAATCACTCGAAAGTGACTCTGGATGCATGAAAAATGTATGCATACCAGAGTTTATTTATGCGGTAGGCCCCAGTCAACAAAACTATGTTCAACATCTTCCTTTTTGTTAGATATTGGCACCTTTTTGGTCCATTTCCACCAAATACAGACCTAAATCCCTTTAAAAATGGTCAAAATGAGTGATTTTGGGTGGTCCCAAAACTCAGTTTTTTATTGACCAGAACTCAAAAATAATGCCTTTCTTGAACTCCTGAGGCCATTTTAGGTCGATATAGGGTGTTTGGAAACACTTTGAAAAAAGTTGATTGGGGGGGGGTATATCCAAGTAGCGCCACATAATTTATCTCACTTGCTTCACACTTTAATTCTTTGTGCCACATTTAGCAATGCTGCAATAAACGAAACTTTGTTAGAATCTAGAGTCACAGGGCTACCTGATAGTGTTATTACTTCAAAATTAAATAACATCAGGCAAAATAAAAATCGAATAAGAACGTTTGCGCTAAAGAAAAAGATGACCCATAAGAATTTAAGATGATAAAAAGAAAATGCAAGGAATAGAAACAAGGCATACTTTTAAGTGTCAGGCTTTGACAAGTTTTAAGTCGAGGGTGGAAAAGGCTGCCGGCGCTCACAAAATCGAGAAGAGCATTTGGATCCGTAGGGTAATATATTTCATTTAAAATGTTTATTTTTTGAAAGACGGTAGAACAAGGGCATCGATCTCGAATTAAAAAAATATAGTTGGGTGAAAATTTTTATTTTCGAAAAACGATTACACTTTTGAATTTCTACGCGGCCGGTACCGGATCTCCAAAAATAATTTGTTTGAAGCATAAACTATAACAATTGTGGCTGAACACATAAAAAATTACATTCATTAACTATCTTGGTTTTTAATCTCAATGTGAGAAAAATGAAAAATCATTATACAAAATTACACCCCTATTTACTAGGAAACATCCATCGCACAATTAAATGCACAAATATCCAGTTCATATACCCGAAAATACATTTGATGAAACCCATACAAAACTTGAGTAAAAATTGTATAGGGCCAAATAAAATGAAGGAAAGTTAGCAAAAAATAAATATATTTCGAAATTCTATCCAAAAAATGCTATGCAAATGACTGCGCCTATCAAAAAAATCACGAAATTTCACACATTTCCACAAAAGATAAAAAGCATTAGGAAACTAACAATCTATGCCAACTGAAATTGAGGTTTGAGTAGCAACCACTAAATTACTGTAGTAATTCTGCAATATAGATGAAATGCAAAGAAATCTTTTGTTTGCTGTTGATGGTACACTCTTTGGGTAACCCATTTCTCCCCCTACCCAAATGATCTGTTGAAATACACACACAGAGGGCAGCAACACAAAAAAGAGAGTTAGCTTGAAAATATGGCTTACAAAAACATTTGAAATTATTTGTTGAAAAAATGTTAAGAAAATCGACTTTTTTTAAATTCAGAAATATTTTCTAAAATCGCTGAAATTGAATGTCTAGATAGCAGGTGCAAATGTGAATTAAATTTCATGCTTTAAAGGGGCATGCTCGCCGCCGATGGGAATATTTTGAAAGGCGGGTACCAGGTCAATTCAAAAAAAAAATTATTTTGAAATAAAAATTTGTTGAGTACTCTTTTGAGTTCTAGCAAAAAAAATTATCTGCTACAGTCAACCTCGGTAAGCCGGCACCCCTTTTTGAAAAGGAGTGCCGGCTTATCGAGGTTTTACTTTTTTTAACCCAAATTTTGTTCTCCTTTTAAAAGAAGATCGGCAAAATTGGAATCCTGACGATATTTTCGACCAGACTGTAAAAGAAGAACTGGAAAAAGTTTTCGAAAATTGGGTTAAAAAAAGTGTCGGACCCAAGGCTGGAACGAACTTTTGGGGTGCCGGCTTATCGAGGTTTGACTGTATTATAATGCGATATTTTAATTCTCGTTTCAATTTCACTGGTGCCCACCTTTCGAAATATTTCCATCGGTGACGAGTATGGGCCTTTAAATAATAATAATACTTTTTATCACAAAAGGTTATTCTTATTTTTACACATAGCGAAGAAAACCTACGGAGCAAAAAGTGATCTAATATTTTTTATAAGCTAAATTTGAGAAGGGTACTAGACAAGGGCACTATAAATGACCACACTATCAAAATCCCACACACTTATAATTTCTCCTCGAACTTTGAGATTTGCAATTTGTATTCTTCAAAAGCTTACGTTACTTTTTTTAGTTTCAAAAAGGTTAAAAAACGGCTTAATAATTTATTTTTAGACCAGCAAAAAAATTATTGCGTATTTTGGTTCTGTCTGTGAAAAATTAAGGTAATACGTATCAATTTAAGATTTCAGTTAAAAGTCGATTCTAGTGCGATATAATTTGAATATAATCTGAAAAATTATGATGTGAAATTCCAAAAGAAATATCTGGAGTTCCAAAATAAGGACAAATAATTTAGATAAAGACGTTTTGGTACTTACCGTATTTCCTCTAATAAGCGCCCCCTCTAATAAGCACCCCCCCCCCCCACTCGACTTTGAGGGTCTGGATCTCAGTGTAGAAGCAATATTTTGCAAAGCTTTTTGATACGTTTTCTTAACTCCCACGAGCTCTACCGATTCCACTTTTTAGATTTTGGTTGAGCACCCGAAAATCTCGCAATGGAATTCCAAATTTTCCGATTTTGGGGGGTTTGAAAAATAAGCGCCCCGGGCGCTTATTATAGGAAATACGGTATCCCGTTTACACCAACCCACCACCGCCCCTACCCCCAAATTTTCGAAAAGTAACCAAGAACCATTTCTAAGCCACTTTTTTCTGCTTCATACGATACATGAAACATTTCTCAACAGTTTCCGATAAAAAAATTAAAAAATTTTGATTTCAAACTCATGAAGTCCAGATGGTCTTTTTAGGGTATTTTAGGGTCATTTTCGACTAAATTTCGGTCAAATATGGAAAAAGTAATGAGTTTTGACTGTGTTTAACTTTTTAGGGCCTACTGCATACAGAAAGTAGGATATGCACATGTATAAGTGAATAATAGTGCAGTTTGGCTTTTTACCACCATTTGACTTGGTCCTCCTGGTGTGTTTTTTAGACTGAGCAAGGGTAGGCCAGCGTATGTTAAGACAGACTCAAAGATGTTTTCGTACTTTTTGAAATTCAAGAAATATTTTTGAGCCCGTCGTAACGTACGCTCGCCTACCCCTGGCTAAGTCAAAGCCTAAAAATTTAAAATAATCGAAAAAATGGCCTTAAAATACCATAAAAAGACCTTCTGGCCTTCATAAGTCGAATTCAAAATTTTTTGAAAAAAAAAACAAACATTTTTAAATGAGACACTGTTTATAAATGTTTCTTGCATCGTACTAAGCAGAAAAAATAGATTAGAACGTGTCTTTGAATCTTTTCTCTGAAATTGGGGGTGGGGTGGGGGAGTTTAAACGGGATAAGTACCGATATTTTGAAGCTTTGCAATACAGTCTACTCTCGTTAAACTGGCACTCCAATAAACTGGCACCCTCGATAAACTGGCACTTTGAAAAAGCCCTATTTGGCTGGCCGACAGAGAAATTAGGCAAAGTAACATCCCACTAAACTGGCACCCCCGATAAACTGGCACCCCAGGCTGGTCCCCAGGGGTGCCAGTTTATCGAGAGTAGACTGTAGCGAGATTTGACTGTAGATCTACTTCGGCAAACGCTTTCAAAAATTAATGTAAAAAATGGTCGGACCCTAGGCGGGAACGAACTTGAAGAGTGGCGTCATAGAGGGGATCTACTGGGCTAGGGGAGACTTGTCAAAAACGAAATTTGTCAAACGTAGTTTTTGTCAAAGCGAAACTTGTCAAGACGAAAATTTTCAAAACGAATTTGTCAAAACGAATTTTGTCAAAAACGAATTTTAAATTTAAAAAATTACACACCTTCCATTTTTTTCGGTTGTCTGTCGTGTAGATCAATTACATGGTGTTTTTGCACTAACTAGTATTCTAACTAGTATTTTCGTCTTGACAAGTTTCGTTTTTGACAAATTCGTTTTCACAAAATTCGTTTTGACAAAATTCGTTTTGAAAATTTTCGTCTTGACAAGTTTCGTTGTGACGAATTTCGTTTTTGACAAGTCTCTCCTAGCCATCTACTGCACCATGACAAAATATTAAGTTGCGAAAATATCAGCGTAAAATAAATCAGAAAATGCTACAGAAATATCAGCGGGAAATAATACCTCCCCCCGTAGGGCGTGCAAAAACTAGTATGAACTAACACACCGAAAAGGGAATATATAGAAAATAAAACAAGATTAAATATAATACAGTATATATAATTTTTTAAGAAAAAAACAAAAATATTTTTCTCAACAAAATGAACAATGGAAAGTTTTTCAAAAATGCAAAACTGTTGAGAAGCAGTCTAATCTCCCCTGCTATCATCTAGCAACACATCATTCTCCAAATTAGCACTATTTATAGTAGAAAGTGGGTATTTTCGGTGGGCGGTGATCAATTTAAGCTAAAACTTTGTGCTCTCTCCCTTCCTACTTTGTTTATTTTTTGTATAGGGCTCAGTCACTTACCAGCACCCGACCACTACCCAGGTAGCTACAGTTACACCCACACAAACACATACAAGCAAAAAATAACATAGCAGTCTGGCACAATAAAATTATCTTAGACGAAGATACAGATTATATTGGTGTCATTGATTTTGAGGTTTTTGAAAAAAACCAAAAGCTTCTGTAAAATGGATTTATGAACGATGATGGAACCGTCAACTGTGACCAGTGTTTCCATGATCCACCCTAGATATGATACAATAGATCAGTTTCCAAGTGAATTTTTTCGGAGATCGTACACGGATCAGGAGGCAGAAACCGGATAATGAAAAACTAACCAGGATCTAGATATTCGTTAATTTGAATTAGGGCTCTCAGGCTGGACTCCACTTACAAGGCAGTCGCTTGAGCCGTACTGTTCTTTGCTCTTAATATATTTCCATGTTTTTCGATGGGCTTTATACGAACAACAGTCGTATAGCAACTCCTAAATTTAATTTTATAACAGTAACTTGGAGAACCAAGAAATCCAAAAAATAAAATCTTTTTTGGTTGAAACCAAGGGATCCAAAAAGTTCAAAGCAAAGAGAAATAATTGAGGTTTGCAAACGGTTCCCTTGTCAGCGACTTGTCTATATATATATAAATAATTTTTCGCTAGTCTATGTAGAGCTCCCAATGAAGGCAGAAAGTCGAATATCAAAGTCTTTACAGTTTCATAGCTCTGCGATTAAAAAAACATCCAATCTTAAAGTAATTCTCAAGATCCAAATCTCAAGATATTTTCCCTAAAAAATGATTTCTAATAGTTTAGGGCATCTAAATGTACTTTTAAAAAGATTTGTACTTTTTGGGACCCGAAATCTTTTTTATTTTGGAGGTTTCACGTCAAAATCTTTTTTTGGTACTTAAAAACCAATAAGCACTGGATAAAATGGCATTTTTTACGCAAAATGACTAATTTGTGCTTTTTTCAAAAATTTGAGTTTGCAGCCTTGCAATAGTAGATAAGAAAAATGAGAATTTATGGTCGAACTAACCACTTGCAAGTTGCATCCTCCATTGCGGGCGAAATTTTAAAATTTTTGCATATTTTTGACTTAAGAATGAGCAAGCATTAAGCTGACTTTCGGTCGCAAGACCGCTAATAAAGAAACTTTTTATTCCCACAATGTTGCAAAACAAAAGAATTTGGACCACTTTACACCTCATTTTTATAGTTTACTTTTTCTGTTTTTAAAAGTTGCAATGTTGACGGTGTAGAGGAGGCATTGTGGCTTGAGCAAACAAATAGCTCTGGCTTCAAATTTTTGATCTTTTGCTCTGTTTGTTGTGTGGGCAAAGGGGGCTTATTGTGATGAGACGGGAGCAGGACTACTTGTCCACTGTTTTTGTTTGAGGTTATTTTGAGGATCCACCCACCAGTCGAAAAAAGGCGATAGGTGGAATGTGGGGTCAATTTTGACAAAAGTAACTCATTACTCAGTCACTAAATATTTGTTTAGAGGTTAAAATTTTTGACATGAAAATAAAAATTTATTAAATGCAAAAAAGGTTTTGGAAGCTCAAAAGTGTTGGAAGTTATAAAAGTTTTGTTCAAAATTTACCAATTTTTTATCGATAATTTTGCAACTAATAAAGAAATAAGTGAGTCAATCTTTATGAGAACCACACATCAAATTCTTGTGACGCATTTGAAAGCTGACATCCAGGGCTACATGTTGGTACAAGATTTGAATAATAATTATTTCAAAATAAGATAGAAAATTTAATCAATTTCATCTTTTTGTATTATAAATGATGATAAATACTTATCTTTAAAATATTCATAAATAAGTACAGGGTGGCCCAAAAAACCTGAAAATTTTCGAAAAATTTTGTCAAGGGCTTCCGCGCACTGTCTGATATACAGATTTTTTTGGCGTAAGCAGGGATGTTAAAATAACAGTTGTGAGGCCGGTACCTAGTCCTCTCCTTCTGCCGTAGTCTTAGGTCTAGCTCTCGTAGCATGAGATTAACGCGGCTCACTCCACAGGGCTAACTCACTAAGTGGTTGCTTCCCATATGTTGCTCGCCTCGAAGCTGACCTTATGACCTAAGACTGCAACCGTCAATCCTTGTTACACCAAATTCAATATAAAAAATAGAAACACGATGAAAAAAACAATAAATGACTGCGACACGCAAAATTTCAATGACTGAACTGTCTTATTAAACTGTTCAAAAAGTCTGAATTTAAAAAGCAAATTCTGACATATTTCTTTGAAATTTCGCTGTGATTTTCGAAATGTTTTTGCACTAGCACGTAGCCCTTGATCTTGGTTTTGAACAAGCTACAAACACTGCTGAATAATTTTAGAAATATATAAATTCAAAAGTCTTAAACAAAACAGTGTTAATTTTGAAAAATTTCAGGTTTTTTTGGGCCACCCTCTAGATGCTAATTTTTTTTTGAAACTTTAGAGATATTGACAAAAAAATGCAAACTGGTGTTAAAAATAGGTAATTTAAACAAAAATGGCTAAATATACATAGTTCCAAAGTTAGTTAGCTCACACACCCACACGCATATATAAATAACCATATAACTAGTTAATTGTCAATCAAACTACATAACTCTGCTGCATTATATCAGGTATCAATCTTTCCATTTTAAAAAGACTTGTTCTTTTTGGGTCACTCGTGGTTTTTATTATTTTTCAAATTTTACGTCAAAATATTTACATTTTGCTATAGGATGGGAATGAACGCTGGATAAAATGGCATTTTAACTTGAAAATGGTAAGAATTTTCGGCACTAGTAGCGAATACGCCCCCCTCCCCCTATAAATTTGACCCTCCTCAAATCGCTATAACTTTACGTACTTTTTCCGGAGTCTGAAACATAAATTTGGGTACTCTTTATTTAAGTTTTAAAATGAAAAAATTTTGGGGAGGGGGGATTTGCTACTAGGGTCAAATATTCTTTGAGAATATTCTGTTATACGTTTAATAAAATCTAAAACCACCCACAAATAGAACTTATTCAACTCCAACAATACAATAGAAAATTTAAAAACCAAAAATCAGAAGGATAAAAGATTTAAAGAATCAAAGACCCAAAATTAAAAATTTCAAATTTGGTACTTCTGCAGTTCTTAACTCCCATGACTCTTCAATTTTTCTCTGTATTTTTTCCGGCTTGTGCTATTTAACAGGATAGGCCAGCAACAGTAAAGCAGACTTAAAAATAATTTCCAGACTCCAAAAGGTGATATAACATGTTTGAGTTATCTTTACATGCACTGGCTTACCCTTCACAAATCAAAAATCCAAGGCGAAAATTGAAGGTACAGTTTAGGAACTGCAGAAGTAGCCCGATTTATCAAATTTTAAAAAATCTCGACAATTTTTTCAGCGACTTTACGGCCATGTAAAATTCGAGATCACTTGAAGAATACATCCCCACTCAATTTTAAAAAAATACCTCCGGAAATTTTCCTTGGTACCCCAGCTGATTTTCTATAGATTTATTTATTTATTTTTTATTTATTTTTTTATTTGCAACTTTTAATAAAAGATCACAATTTTATTTAAAATATTGTTTTATTTAATCATTTGAAAAATAAAAAAGACAAAAAATCTTGGGGGACCAAGGCGAATTTCTGAGGTGTATTCTTTAATTTAGCCGAACTATGTGATATTTTTAAATTTCTATATATAAAAAACAAAAAGATATAAAAACCAAAAAAAAGCGAAGAAAGTGACGAATTGGTGTGGTGGAATGCTTGCAACAAAGTCACAAAATAGTGACTTTGCATTTCAAAACTAGAAGAGATTTTTTTAACTTCTTTCTTTTTTCTATAACTTTATTGTTTGGTTTCCACCAAGTTTTGTTGTTGTTGTTGTGTTCACAAGGCTACTGATTTTGCTGCTGTCGCTGCTGTGATTATGAAAAAAGGATGAACTTTAAGAGAGAATGGGTGTGATAAGCACATGCTCTTTCAATGAAACTAAGAAAAAAGTTATAATTCAAAAAATGTGGTGATGGTCGGTAGACAGAGAAATTTGTTTTAAATATTTTCTACTTCGAAAATATTAATTTTTTAAATTTATAAAGACTATAATTTCATCTTTGTTTTTATTCAAGAATGGCAAAACAAAAACTTTGATGCTACTATGATATACCCATATTTTTTGCTCTGATCTGATACTTTTGGTCATTCGAAGAGTAATTTTTTTTGAGCCTAAACCAAAGAAGCGGAATCGGTGGAATTAGTGATAGTTAAGAAAAAGAAATAAACAGCTCTGAAACATGTTTGTTATGCTTTTAGATACAGACCCTCAAAGTCTGAGGAGGAGGTGACTAATTTAGAGATGAGAGATATATTTTTCTAAGTGTAAATGTCGGGTGCGCATTCAAAATCAGTAGAGCTCTTGGGAGTTGAGAAACTGCAATAAAGAGCTCTGCAGAATATTGACTCTGCCCCCAGATATGAACTCTCAAAGTAGACGGGGATAATAGAGTGGGTGATCTATTAGAGAAAATATGGTAATACGGTATGAAATATGGATTGGATTGTTGTCCATTATTCTATAATTTTTTTACAAAACCACGGATTAGATAAACTCCATACACTGAAAATCGATAAAATAATGGGTGATTCAAAATTTAAAATAAAAAACATTGCTACAAGAAAATTTCAAAACGTAGGTTTGTAGCTCTGCTCATTCTCTTTCGGATAATATATTAAACTTATGTGGAATATTTTAGAACAGTCATCATTTGGCAACAAAAAAATGTCAGGTGAGAAAAAAATTAAAATCTTGAATTTTAAATAAGCGAAAGATATAAAAAAAGACAAAGTTCTTAAAGACCAACTACAGGACGGTCCATAAATATTGCACCAATTTTAACCCTGAGACGACCACGTTAAAATGGTCGCCACTGACCACGTTGACCATTTTGTGGTCATTATCAGAAAAATCCGTTTTCAAAAATGATGGGTTACAAGCCGAGCAGAATTTTGTTATCTTTTCATAATACTATTTTTAAACGGGTTACACAAAAGTCATACCAAACATTTATTGTAACCCATCTAAAAAACTAATAATGAAAAAATGATCGGACTCTCTGAGTTCGCAGCCCACCATTATTTCGAAATTTTATTCATACATAATGACCACAATGTGGTCAACGTGGTCAGTAGCCTATGTCACTGAAAACGGGGTTATATTTCAGCTGGAAAGTGTCCTCTCAGCCCGCAAGATATCTCATTTGGTAGCTGAGATTCACACCTTCCTAGATTTTTATACTCTTTTTCTAAATGTGTTTTATGGACGCCAAACCAAGCTTTGCAAATATGACATGACCACTTTGTAGTCAGCGTGGTCATCCTAGGGTTAAAAGACCAACTTTTATATTTAACAAAATTCTGATTCAAATACTTTTTAAGTAGCTTATTGTTAGCTGAGATGTCGGAAAAAAGTGGCATTTCATCGGTCCGCAAAAACGCTCAAAAAAAATTTCTGTAATTATAAGTTAGCCTGTAATACATTATGAAAAAACAAAAACCTTTACTGTTGCCATTACTAGCTTTCTTGATAAAAAAAACTTTCTAGCTGTGCTTTTGATCAAAGCACACAGCCTTACTACTACAACATATTGTGTAGTTTGCTGTAATGCGCACAACTAAATCAAAAAATTTATCAAGTTTGTACCGAAAAACAACGACAATAAGATGGAAATGTCAAAATCCATCTAATCCAACTGGTTAACCATCAGCTTTAGTCACTTTTCTTGGAATCGCCTCATTAATAATTTCTGCGATTCTTGTTTTTGGAACCCTTTTGTCTTAACTTTGTGTGCTTCTCTGCCCTTTTTAAACAAAGTTCAAACACACAAAAATCGGGGAAATGAATAATTAGATGACTAAAGCGTTAACTTTAAATGAATTGTAATTAGTGAAATTTTAATAATTCAATGTTGTCGTTGTTTTTCGTACAAATTTGATCAACTTTTGATTGTATTCAGTTCCTAAATGCTGGAGTCTTTGTAAAATAAAAAATATCGGAATTTTCAATACAAAATTAGGGCAAATCATTTTAAAAATATTACATCCCTGAAGTCGAAAATTGGGGGTTTCGAATAGCAAAGTAGGGCATTTTGCTTCCTTGATCCTTTTCGGACAGGGCTCCGAAACGTCTTTTATTTAAAAATTTGTCATTTATTTTACAAAAATTTCCGGCGCTAGTAACGAATAACCACCCCCCCCCCTCCCAGAATCTGACCTTTGAACAGGTTCGAGACTCCCCATGAAAAAATCGACCTATAAATATCGAATTTTAAGACACTCAGACACCCCATAGACCATGCAGTTAACCCGCAGCTGGTGCACACACATTAATGTAGTAACCCCACTTGCAAGTTATTCTTCTGGTGGTGTTAATTCTAGTGTGTTTGTGGTTTGTATCCTTCCTTTTCGACTCGCTACACTTTTAACACCAACATTTTCAACAGACAATTCTTTTGAAAACATAAAACTGCAATAAAGATCGGGTGAAAAAAACTAAATCCCCGATCTAAAAAATGTGATACACTCAAAACATCAACAAAAAAGTTGGATCAGAGTAGCATTGGTGATCAGCAGTGCGACACAAATTAGTCGCTTTTGTCATTCATTTCAACAACAATAATTCTTCTTCTTCTTCTTGATTTGTCCTTTAGACAAACATCAACAACACCAAATTACACATGGCGTTGGCTGGGTAATCCAAACAAAGTTTAATTACTTTAAAAATAACAAATCAGATTTGACAAAAATTTCAAAAAATTGAGTCTAATACACACCTGGTCAGACAGTGATAATTGCTTCAATAGACTCAGAATTTTTCGCTGATTCTTTCTAGCTGCTTTCCAGATTTTTTAGTGGGCCTTACGACCATTATAAAGACATTTTATAAAACTTATTATTATTATTATTATTCACTGCAATAATTAATTTGCTATTATTATAAGCGTACCAGACAGCTTAGAGCCCGGTCTTTCTAGCGGTACATAGTTGAGGTGCTTGCAATGATTAAATGAACGATTTTTACTAAAAAGAAACAAGTGTCTATTTTTAAAAACGTTGATAATTCTTCAATATGCAAAATGAAGTGTGATAAGTCAGTCTTAAAAAAGATGTCGGACTCTAAGTAGGAGCAAACTTTAAAGGGCATGATCACCTGTTTAAGTTTCTCCCCGCCAATTCAAATTTTTTTCCGAATCATTGGACTTCTGTACGGATTTTCCGGCATGGTTTCTAACAAAACAAGGCCTAGAATTTTATTTAAGGTGTAGCTTTGTTAGAAACCAAGTTGAAAAATCCGTACACAAGTTCAATGATTGAGAAAAAAAATTGAATTGGCGGACACAAATTTAAACCGGTGAGCATGCCCCTTTAAAGGACCATGGTTTTTGCGCGCAGTGGCATGTGCAAAATTTGAATTGGCGGGGACACTTCTCTTTCGTCTCAAACTGTACTCTTTGGAGTCATTTCAAACGACTCGAAAGAGTATAGTGAGAGACGAAAGAGAAGTGTCCCCGCCAATTCAAATTTTGCACATGCCACTTCGCGCAAAAACCATGGTCCTTTAAGGAATGCTACAGAATCAAGACTTGTTTGTACCTTTGAAAATTTTGTAAAGACAAACTTTTAATTTAATTTAGTTCTGCCTTTTATGGCTTATAATTTTATGCACAATGAGCTCGCTTATCCTCTTGCAACTTTTAAAACTATATTTTTGATCATACTATGATTTATGTGCAGTTTAAATTATGTGTTTGTGTGTGTAGTATTGTAGTCTATTAAACAAAGATAGAATAGAAAAATTAGTTCATCTGTGGATTTCTCTCATGCTCTTTCAAGTTAAAACAAAAACCATTCAGTCAAAAAAGTGATGTATATAGAGGCTTGAAAGGCAAAAGTAGTTTGTGACGCAAATACAAAGCAAATGCCAGACATCGCAGGATCACATGAAAACCTACCTGATTTAATTATGGCAAGTTGTCAAAAAAAGGATTATGAGAGACAATAAGTCTATATTTTTCGATTATAAAAAGTGATTATAGTAAAGTTTTAGTTTTAATTAAAATTTAGTATTGACTGATCGAATTGATTAATAACATTTTAAATTATTTTGCCTTTGATTTATTTCTTTTTTTATTTTGATATTTTTCTTAAAATTCAAAAATCGAATTAAAAAAATTGAAACCTTAAGCTGTTCCCTTCAATTAAGTCAATAAGCACATGATTTACCGAGTGCTTCGAAATCCCCCGTTAGACATTCAAGAGGCATGCTTGTCGACGATGGAAGTATTTCAAAAGACGAGTACCAGTTGATTGAAAAAAAAAAGATTTTTTTGAAAAACAATTTGTTAATTATTCTTTCGGCAAAAAGTAAAAAACATCACACGTTATAAAAAGCATCGGTAGCTTAGTGGTACAGCAGCGGTGGACTGTGGAATCTCACAGTTCGAATCAGCACAGCTTTTTGCCCACTTTTACGAAATCGCGCCAGTTTACTTTTCGTTCAGGGTCGCCTCTTACCGGCAAACGGCGTGCTCTTTTAGATTTATTAAAAAAGCAATTCTACTTTCGGATATACGCTTCAAACCAGTGTATTTTAATTGCAAAAGAAAACCAGTACCCAAAATGGACTGTAAATGTCAGTTCTAAAAGCTATAGAACAACTTTATAAAGTGAATAAATAAATCTGTAAAAAATGTATGCTTTTACTTTCAAAACTTGAAAACAAACTAGAGCTATCAATTTAATTCGAAATCTCACTGATTTCATCAAAAAAATCAAACTTCAAAGAACCGAATAGACATCGGTAGGCTACAATCCTACAGGTAAATTTCCACTTGCGAAACTGACTGCTCAAACACATCAAAGGAAAATTGTTACACACCCGAAAAAGTTAATTGGTCCAGTAAAATGTCCAAAAATAAAGTTTGGTCAAAGTTGGTCTCAGAACGAAGGCAAATTCAACACTCCATTGAGACACATCAAATTGATTTATGACTGTCTTGGTAAAAAATGTGTGGAAAAAGACACTAATGCAACTTGAAATTCATCAAATTTGCTGTGGGGGTGTTGTTTTGTTGGTCTCTTAGCAAATGATGATGGTATTTTGAAGGAGTAAGAGACAAAAAGGCAACGGCAATGAAATGAGATGATGCGACACCACAACTCGCCGAGCAAAAGTCACCTTACTTACAGTAATGGAAATAGTTGGTCTGGAAAGATGTTTGTCATAGAAATTCTATCTCGTAGGTTGAACTGCAACTGTATAACTCAGGAAAAATAATGAATAAAATACAGGCCATAGAGGAATTCACCACTTAATCTGAGAATTTGGCAGCCTTCCAAATTTGATTCAATTGGATGCCTTTTAGACATATTTGAATGTTTCTGAATTTTAGCTGTAATTAGATGGTATTTTTACTTTTTGACAGAAAAAAAGGAAAGCCAATAATCGTTGCTACATATTGGTATATAGAAAGGTTAAATTTACTATGTTTTCATGGTTTTCTAAGCCCCGGTGCCCAAATTTTTACTTTTACTTAAATTTCGGCACCGGAGCTTAGAAAACCATGAAAACATATAAAGTTTTAGAAAATTTTATTCAGGCTTTGTAGAGCAAAGCTTTTTCTACAAAATGGTGTATAACCGACTTTTTAAGTGTATCTAGGTGCTGTGTATGACGCCCGGTGCCAAAACATCGGCACCGGTGACGCATCGGGCCTACAAATTTAAAATGTCATCCATGAAACGACCTTTAAAGACCACAAAACAGGTTCATAAGCCAAATCTGTAAGCACTGTTTTGTAGCGGAGAGGTTTTATATGAAATGATCTATCATTTACAATCGTATGGCGATTTTGATCAAATTACCGTATTTCTTCTAACAAACGCGCCCCCACCCTCCTGACTTTGAGGGTTTGTATTTCGGAGCAGAATTGTTTTTTCGATCTGTTCTTTTTGCATTTTGTTAACTCTCGCGAGCTCTACCGATTCTGCTTTCTGAATTTTTATTTTTGCCTAAAAATGTTGAGATCGACATCAAGTTTTTTGGATTTTCGGGGATCCAGAAAATAAACGCGCCGGCGCGTTAATTAGAGGAAATACGGCATATTGCTGCCGGTGCAAAAAAACGCAAAAACGTCGATTTACAAGCCTGGTTTTGACTAATCTGGTAAATCACTTTCAGCAAAAGACTCTGCGGCTTATTTAAAAAGATTATGAGTCAAAAAAAGGTAGCCAAATTCTTAGAAAGTACATTTCTATACGAGTCTATAATATTTTCGCACAGGAAACAAGTATTTTGTGCTTTCAATTATTACCCACAAAATTCGGACGTCTGCGAATGTTTTTGTTGACAGAATAAAATAACATGTTTTTTCTAGAAAATATTTTTGGTTTTGATTGTAGTCTTTTTTGTTTTCAACTTTTAGCAGGATTGAAATGTAAAGGCCGATTTTTGATGGCAAGAATGAGTAAGAAGAAACAGTTAATGGAAAAAGCTTTTAGGTTTTGTCCTTGTGTACCTATTTAAATTTTTTTTTGGAGAGCGATGACTAAATAGAACTTAAGATTGGCGAAAATAATTAGCTTGAAGGTATTTTCACGAAAAAGATGAACTTTATAATAAAAATTGTAAGATGTAATTTCACGCTAAGGCGATCAGTAAAAGAACTCAACAAATTTGACAGTGCCTTTTCCACAAAAAGGCAAAAAAATGCGCAAAATTGAATATTTCTCAAATATTGAGTTCAATTCTTGCCAAATCGACAAAAAAAATTCCTCGACAAACCTCTTGATGACTGTACAGGCCATGCTGGTGCTCGTACAATCCAAACCCCTATATATACTCTCGAGCCGGGTCGGCTAATACCGACCTTCTCTAGCAATTTGTCTTTTTTGTACTAATCGGCTCCTTCAAAGCAGGACGGGAAAAAATTCACGAGGTCGGATTAATACAGCAATTCATGGCAGCGTTTTTTGTTTTTCGATGTATTTTTGGTAAAATAAGATGAGGTCATCGAAAATTCGATCTTTGCCTTGGTCCCATCTTGGTTTTACAAAATTTCATAAGAGGGCCAACGCAAACCCCGAATTTTTTGCTTCACACTTTAGATAGAAAATCGACCACGATAAACTCTCAGAGTTCTGCGTCTTTTCTAAATCTGTAGTAATACCGTATTTATTCTAATAGAACACTATGGTGTTCTATTTTTCAACCTCCAAAAACTTTTTTGAGTCCGTGTTAAAAATGCAATAAAATGGTTTACCACTCCCCCGGCCCCTAATTTTGTCCCTAAGAGGTGGTGCTCTAAAAGAGACTGGTATTGAAATAGAGACTAGTGCTCTATTAGAAAAAATATGGTACCGTATATTCTCGATTAGAAGGCCCCTCTCTAATAGAAGGCCCCTCTCTAATAGAAGGCCCCCTTGAGGACCTATATATCAGCCTAGAAAAAGAAATTCGTAAATCTGTTTTTCGCGTTTTCTTAGTTAGCACGAGCTCACCTGATTCCACTTTTAAAATTTTAGTTGAGCATTCAAAAATCTCAAAATCGAAATATTTTTTTTCCGACTTTTTAGGGTTGAAAATAGAAGGCCGGGCCTTCTAATAGAGAATATACGGTATCTTCTAATAGGCCCCACTCTCGACTTTGAACACCTATATCTCAGCCTAGAGCAAACATTTTGCAAATCTGTTTTTTGCGTTTTGTTTAATTCCAAGAGTTCTACAGATTCCATCTTTTAGATTTCAGTTAAGCATCCAAAATTTCGACAAAAAACGAAATCTCGACATCGATCCAAATTTTTCTGATTTTCGGAGAGTTGAAAAAAAAGCCCCATGGGGATTTATTAGAAGATATATGGTAATCAAAAAATCTGTGGAAATTTATCTGCGCATTTGAATAAATATCGGCTAATAAAGTCATATTCGCAGATATTATCCTTAGCCTGGGCCGAGGCAAGAGAAATCCCTGGATAATTTTTTTTCAAAATCGATTAATATCCAAATGCATGAATGAATTTTTAGAAAGAATACATCTAAAAAGGATGCTGAAAAGAAAATACAAATCTCGTTTCTTAGAAACATTTTTAGTTGTGTTTCTGATGAATTTAATTTTTTTCTACTCCAAGTGTCAGAAATAATTATTTGTCGTTTTAACACTAAAAAATTACTCAGGAATCATTTGAAATGACCTTGATAACAAATCGGTGTGAAGAGGGGAGGTTATACTTAAATAAACTCAATTTATTATTTTTAGACGGGATTAAATGTGTGGTAGAAAAAAATAACAAAAAAAACCATTTTAAATTATGAAAATATTAAACAGATTTACGAGAAAAAAACTACAGTCAAACCTTAATTAAGCATGAACCACAGATAAAAGTCACCCAAAAACTGGACGCTTTGGTTACTTTTAGTTTAAATTTAGACTAATAAAACCATCGATTCAACGTCAATGCAGTGCCATTTCTCATAAGTGAATAATAGCTCTTTTTTAAATAATAGCTTGTCTTTTAGCTAAAGAGAAAATAAACATATACAGTCGACTCTCGATTTAAGGACACTCAAGAGACCGGCTAAAAGGCTGTCCTTGCATCAAGTGTTTTTGTCATAAACAAAGTCTCACTGTCCTTAAATCAAGAGTTGGCAAATTTTTGTAACCAAAGCAAGCGAAGCAATAACGCTGATTACTGGTTTACAACAAGATGAATTACCGTATTCTCTCTAATAGAACCACACTCTCTATTTGAACCACACTCTCTAATAGAACCACACCCCTCAACACTCTCAAGCTGCGCCAACGGCCGTCAAATTCCAATGGATTGTGGAAGCCTACGAGAATCTCTCGAAGGAGCTCATAATTGAGTCATTCGAATCGTACGGAGTTCTCAATGCCACCGATGGATGTGAGGACAACGCCATCCACTGCTTTAAAAAAGTTAGACCGGTCCCGAGGGATCGAGACAAGGTGAAGCACGCGCGTGATGAGAAGAAGTTGGCTGAGCTGATACAAGAGATCGATCTCGAAGAAGCGCAAGAAAATGTGTTTAATAATAAAGATATTTCTAGAGTTTTGATGAGTTTGGGGACCTGTTCTGGTTTGGGGGAGGGGGCGCCCATTTTTACTAAATATTTATTTTTTAGGTTGATCAAAGTCGATTATGGTGACCAGGCTGACAATAATCGCCTTGATCAACGAAATTACTTATTAAACTATTTATATAGATTATCGATATAACCATGACTGTCATAATCAACAAAAATCAATAAAAAGTATAGTATAAATGAGCGTCCCCCTAAACCAGAACAATTCCGAATTTTGTTGTAAAAAAGGATTTATGCGCGTATGCTGCAATGCTTGAATATCTTCAGAAGGTTGAAAAATAGAACCACACTCTCTTATTGAACCACACCCCCAAGGGGGTTGAAAAATAAAACCACATGTGGTTCTATTAGAGAGAATACGGTAAGAGGCTTTCTGTGTTAGTTTTTTACGCGTTTTTTGTCACTTAATCGTTCACAATGTCGCACAGTTGTAGTATAATTGCATTGCAAGTTTTGCGTGCAAAGCTTTTTTAGCCTCTCAATTCGCGACTTAGTCAACTATGGGCTTAGTCAACTATAAATAAACCGGCAGATTTTATCCGTATCCGCGGATATATTTATCAGTGCTTATTACTACGGGTAAAAATCGGCGGATATTTTCATCCGTGTATTTTTTTATTCGCCTTTATTATTTATCCGTTAATTATTACTACGGGAGCTGAATACAGAAACATTACGGATAGTTTTGATTTAAAAAAGTTTTATCTAAAAATCATTATTTTGATATTGAACGTGTTTACCATGTTTTTCAAGCATAATCCTGCCGAAATAAGACTCTATTTGCATTTTTTGATCAGGAATTCTGTTTATATTAACTTGCATATCGCAAGCAAGTCTGTGCGCTCATCTCTAACTCTTTAAGCTTCATGCTTGGAGGCATGGATTTGAGATGCGCATGCAGACGCACAGGGCTGTCCAAAAAATTATATCTATTTCAAATGGCAATAACTTTTTTTTCAAGACAAATTTGACACTCTGTTTTTATATTCGCTGGCTATACTATAGAATTCATCCCCCCCTGCTAGCTAAAAATTAACTTTTCCTCAAGAGAAAGGACCTGTCTCAAATTGTTTCTCGTGCTCTGAAACGGCACGGAAACACTTTGGTTTCCAAAAAATCGAGAATTTTTATTTTCGATTTGCCTTGGTCCCCCAAAGTAAAAATTTAGGAAAATTCAAAAAAAAATTTCTTGAATTCCCGCCAAAACATTTTTAAAGACAATCAGGGCTAGGCTTGATCTTTAGGGTTCCGGCGGGATTCGGGATCGGGATTTGAAAAACTTCCGGGATTCGGGATTCCCGTCAAACGAAAAACGGGAATCCCGTCGGGGTTCGGGATTTCTTGTCGATTACTGTAGAGTTGACAATTTTAGAATTTCTCGTATATCATACGAGAAATTTTACAAGTATCAACCTACAGTCAATTTTACATTTTTCCATTCTAACTCTAGAGTTAAAATGAAAAATGTATTAGCCCGAACTTTTGACCCCAAATAGGTACACATTATTACTGGGTGCCACAACTAGGTACAAATACGACTGGGTACATGAACTTTAAGAAATTATAGAAATTAAAAGGATTTTTTACTAATTATATTGTGCTTTTGCGCATGGCAGGCCAGCAAATGTTAAAACAGACTCAAACGTGTTTTCTAGAATACAAAAAATTATAAGTCGGTCCTAAACCTAAAATTACACTCCGTCATAAGCTCAAAAACAACAGGAGCATCAGGTTTTTTGTCTTATATTACAGTTAATTTTTTTATTACAAATTATACTAAAAATTCGACAATTATTCATAAATTTAGAATTTTTCTTATAATTCAGAATATAATTAATAGGGGGAGAAGAAAATCGCGCCTTTTTAAATTAAGCCATTTCAAATTCGACCTGTCTCAAATTAGCCCGAACTTTTGACTCAAATTTGTGGCCCAATTTTAATGAGCCCAATTTAAAATAGACCCAATTTACTCATCCTCGTGGATAGCTGTAGAATTTCTCGTACTTTATACGAAAAATATTTAAGTTATTAACGTAGAGTTTGTTGGACGGAACGTTCCAGTGCTTATAGGATAAAAATCGTGCAAAAAACCCGCTGGTTACTCGCGGATAGCTGGTTTAGGCAACAGATGAGGGTTTAAGCCCAAAATATTATGTCACTGTCAACAATTAAGCTTTCAGATAATATGTTTTATCTGAGAAATAAACAGGTAAAAACTATTTTTTGAGCACGAATGACGACAAAAACGGCAATAAAAAGCAAAAATGATATGGTTCACTTTAAAATTAGTCTATTTTCTTACTGAAACAAAATAAATTTGAATTCGGGATTTTTCCGAGATTTTCGGAAAAAGCCCGGCGGGCTTCGGGATTTGGGAAATTTTTCCGGCGGGATTCGGGATTTTCAAAATTTTCGGGATACCCAAACCGGGAATCCCGTGGGATTCCCATCCCGAGATCAAGCCAATTAGGGCTTATTGAGAGGGAAAGAAATAAAAGGGGCCACTAATCATAGAGGGCCCACTAACAAGAAGATGTTGAACATAGTTTTGAATACTGGAGCCTACCGCATAAATAAACTCTGGTTTGCATGCTTTTTCATGCATCCAGAGTCACTTTCGAGTGATTTGTGTCTAAGGTATGTGGGTGTGCGCATCTCAACTCCAAGCGCCCAAGCCCCCTACGCCCTCTTCGGGGCGCAGGGGCTTGGTTGGTTAGAGATGCGCGCACTCACTTACCTTAGACATGATTCCGAGAAGTACTCTTGACCATAAAATGCATATAGAGTCTCTTTTTGCCACGGCCCAGGTGAAAAATGGAATTCTATAGTGTTACCTATTCGCTTTTTCTAGCTGACAGTATTTGTTTTTTTTGTGTCTAGCTCAAAGAAAACCTCTATCTGTCGTCTATCTGTAAGTGCTTTTAGAACAAATTACTCAATGACTCCAGCAACATGGCGACGAATAGGAATTTTTTTCCAAAAGAACAGAGCGCGAGTTTACGCTTAGAATATTGAATTTCGGACGCGGTTGAATGAAAAATTGTCAGGTTTGTCGGTTTTAAATGCGTTGCCGCTTTGATTTGCAATGAAAAGTTGGTTTACAGCAATTTTGAACATTTTTGAAATTTCTATGGTCTACTGCATATGGAAACTCGGCTCTATGACATTCGCGGCTTGGACATTTGCGGCGCGACACTTGCAGCCGACATTCTTTCGGTCATTTAATCACATTTTTCTAGGGTTGGTTGATTGGTAATTACCCGGGTAATTACCCGGAAAAATATTTTTCCGGCCTTATTTCTCCGTAATTACTTGGGTAATTACCCGCAATCACCCGGGTAATTACCCGGAGAAATAATTTTTCCGGAGAATTACCCAACCCTACATTTTTCTTACTGGAGCTGTACAAAAAAACTCTCGATGCATTTTTGATCAAGAGCACTTCTCGGAATCATGTCTAAGTGTAAGGATTGCCCAGCGTCCTTTCCAGCGTTTCCAGGGTAGCTCCCGTGAGAACGCCTATTCCACGGGTTGCTCCCGTGAGATCCAGAGAGCCGTTGATGCCACGGGTGGCTCCCGTGAGGTTGATCGAGCCGCTGAGTCCACGGGTGGCTCCCGTGAGTTTTCTCTTTCCACGATGATGTCTGATCTCGATGATCCTTTTGCTCAGTTGCTTCAGCGATCTCTCCAGCGTCTCCATTGTTCCAGCGCCAGTTTCAACTCAAGCCTTTCAGTCCGAATTCCAGAGTCTCCGAAGCCAAATGCCAGAGTCAACTCGAGTCGTCCAGTCCAACTGCCAGCGTCAAGTGCCACTCTCAGCCGAAGAATTCCAGTTCAATTTCCAGTGCCAAGTTCCAGTGATCCTTCCAGAGTTCCAGAGCCTCAAGTGGTCAAGCGTGCTTCCTCCTCCAGCCACCAAGTCTCCCGCATGGTCTCGTCCTCCGCCTCAAGACACGTCTTTTCCCTGCGTCGGTGAATGATGGTTGTGGTGGTGGTCCAGTCAAGCCAAGCCAGAGGGTTCAATCCTGGCTCCAATCCTGCTATGGGAAAGAATCCAGCGACGAAGAAGAAGAAGACACTCCTCTGGACAACAACCTATTTTACCCTACTTTACTAAGGTAAGTGAGTGAGCGCATCTCTAACTCTCAAGCAAGCTGCGCCCACCTTCGGGGCTTGCGGTTGATATACGCACACCCACATACCTTAGACACAAATCACTCGAAAGTGACTCTGGATGCAAAAATATGTATGCATACCAGAGTTTCATTATAAGGTAGGCCCCAGTATTAAAAATTATCTTCAAGTTCTTTTCTTTTACACAAAAACTGTCCCTTTTGTGGTCGCTTTCTCACTCAATACAGCAATTAGTTTCTTTAAAGGACCATGGTTTTGCGCGCAGTGGCGTGTGCGAAATTTGAATTGGCGGGGACAATTTTCTTTCGTCTCTCACTGTACTCTTTGGAGTCGTTCGACAGTACTCAAAAGAGTACAGTGAGAGACGAAAGAAAATTGTCCCCCGCCAATTCAAATTTTTGTCATGCGACTGCGCGCAAAAACCATGGTCCTTTAAAAATTGTCCAAATGGGTAACTTTGTGTCGGCCGCAAGTGTCGCGCCGCAAATGTCGTAGCACCGGAAACTCTAGTAAGAAAATATATGTGAGAGTATTGGTACAGTTGGCTTTCTCACCCCTATTCGTCTTAGTTCTCCTATCTTGTATTTTAGAATAAGGCAAGGGTAGACCAGCGTATGTAAGGTTGGACTCAAATATTTTTCTCATTTTATTATGCTCGGGAAGCGTGTTTTAGTCATCTGCTGGCCTGGTCTTGCCTAAGCCTAATTATGATAGATATCCAAAAATGACCCTAAAATATTCTAAAATGACTATCTGTTTTGAGGAACTAAATTCAAATGTTTATGAGAAAAAATTGAATTTTTATATAAGAAATTGTTAACAAGTGTTTACAAACGTAGTAATTACTGTTGCGTAAAATAAAGTACAGAATTTTTTTATGAATAAGTTAAGACCAAATTTATGAAACCCAATCCACATAAGACCTTAATTTGAACAAAGATTATGGGCTGACCGAGATTTTAAGTTCGGTTAACCGAACCAAGCCGAAAACCAAAATTTTCGGTTTAATCAAACCGATATCCCATTTTTTTAAAAAATATGAGCCAATGTATTCAAAACAAACTTCTAACTAAAATGTTTTTCACAGACATTGTGCAAATACACAGCGCTCGGTGTATTTGCAAAAGATTTCGCATATCTGGGAAACATTATCAGAACAACAAAGGATGCTTTTTCTGAAATTTGTAAACTGTTTTGTAAGTAGAAAAGGTATTAACACGGAATCACGAACTGTGAGACCAGCAGATTCTGATGCGGAATTTAATGCTGTACTTTTCTATCGCGGCGGATTTTTGGTACTGGTGCACAATATGCGCCACATTTTTTTTTCTTGAAAAATGCCTTGGTCCCCCTGTTGTTTTGAAGGTGACTATGTTCAAGGTGATCATGTTAACCATAATCACCATGATCACAATATTATCATAACTCCAATGGACAGGGAGGACCTTCAAAACAACAGGGGGGACAAAGGCATTTTTCAAGAAAAAAAAATGTGGCGCATATTGTGCACCAGTTCCATTGCAGAAAACTGTGAGACCAGTAGGTTCTGATGCGGAATTTAATGCTGTACTTTTCTATCGCGGCGGATTTTTTCAGAAAGCCAAATTTTCCACCAAATACCCCACTTTTAAAAACTAACTGGAATTACTAGAAGGGATTATATAAAAACGTCTGCAACTTTTTTATTACATCGACACATACATAAATTTTTTATCTTTTTTTGTAGAGGAGGAAATGGGCTTTAATGAATTAGACAAGAAAACAAATATTTTGGGTAGAAAAGCCGAATATAAAAACAGAATGTTAAAATTTGTGTCGAAATAAAAGTTATGGCCAATTGAAATGGACGGAATTTCTTGGACCACCCTGTATTTCTACGTGAACAGTCTGCGTCTCCTACTCTAGGTGTTTTTGATGGAAGGAGTCGCTGGAAGTCGTATGCGGAGTAATAAATACACACAGGGAAGGAGTTAGAGGCGCACGCCTTATATGTGAACTTGATTGTGAATGCAGTTGCGGAGTATAATAAGTAGATGACACTTTTATTATTTCCAACAAATTATTCCGATCTATTTTTTCCAGCTGTCAAAATTTTATTCTACTTCCCTTTCTTTTTTTCGCTAACCAATTAAACATTCTTACCAGCGAAAAGAAAAAACTATTGTTTGGCGCTTGTCCAAAGATCGTCTTCCTGTGCCAATTTGAATTACCTTTTTTGTACACATATTTTTGTAGATAATTAAAATTAGTTATAGCTAGCAAACTTCGGCAATATTTCACTTCATGTCACTTTTACCTAGAAATTTTCTATTTCTTACGTTGTTTAGTTGCTTTCTTATACGTGACTTCACTTCAGCTGCTTCTGTGCTCAAATCTGACAGTCATCTAACACCAAACCAACGAAAAGTAAGAAGTGCGCCAGATGTAGGAAAAGTATTACAGTTGACTGATTTTCATTATGATCGAGACTACTCTGTCAAAGGTTAGCCTAAATATTTAATTTTTATTTAGCAATATGTTTAGGCTCACCAGATGATATGTGCCATACCTTGGAAAATAAAACTCCTAAGAAAGATTTGGGAATGTTTGGAGACCATAAGTGTGATTCACCCAAGGTCAGCTAGTAAAAAAATAATTTTCGGGTGTGCAGATCATGGCCTACTCTTAAAATTGCCCATTATGGTATCTGGCTCGAAAAGTCATCTATATGGACTTTAAAAATAGGAAGCTAAATCTTAACCTCAAAATTTCATTGCTTAAATTCTAAATAAGAAGTTTTTCACAATGTTTTAATTTGCACGTGATTGACACTATTCTATAAAAAAAATTTTTAGAAAAATTCTAGTTACGGAGTTTTTGGCATTTTTTCTTGACAGATTCATGTTCAGCGTGGTTTTTTCTTATAAAAGTGCCTTTTAAATTTAAACTTACTACCGAATTTCAAATAGACGAAAGACATTCGAACTGTCAGAAATTGAATTTTCAAATTTTGTTCAAATGATTGTTGCCTCGAGTGGAATTTTTGAACTTGACAGTGATTTTAAATGCTGAACACAAATCCATCAAAAAATTGCCAAAAAAAATTCAAAAATAAAAGTTTTCTAAAGATTTCTTTTATTTTTATCTACCTCAATAAAAAGCATTAAAACTATCATTTCAATGCGAAATTTTTAAATCCGTTTGCTTCAAAATACTGCCTATGAAACTCTGCATTAGAAATTCCAAAAAGCACGCACGGGAGTCGGAGTATCAATCTGAAATTGACCAGAAGTTTCAAAACTTTTTTTGTAACTCTTTTGACCTAAATATTATAGTCACTGGTTGAAAGCGCCATAATGGCTGCAAAAGAGGTGGTGGAAAAGCCGGACTTTATCATTTGGACTGGTGACTCTGTTCCTCACATCTATAATTATGATGAAAATTGTGAAAAAATAGTTTATTAATTTGTCACTTTAATCTACTGTGCATTGCAGATGTGGCGAATGCTTTAGAAGTGACAACGAACTTGCTGAGACAACACTTCCCTGGCACCACCATTTTGCCTGTCTACGGAAATCATGATAACTCACCCACTGATAATTTTCCAGATATCCAGACTTTTATCTACTACAAAACTTTTGAAATGTGGAAGCCTTGGATTGGCGAGCAAGCAGAGGTTTTAAAATTTTCATCTTAAAAAAGGCATAGCCTAATTTGCCCCATCATTTGTTTTGGTACTAATTTTTTTGTTACACCTTTGTTTCTCGTCACGTTCGGAAGCTACTGCCATACATCCCCTTCAATAATTTTCGGAGGGTGTGAATTAATCTCTTTTAACTCGCCATTTTTTGAAGAAATGTACCAAAATTACGTATAAGTATAGACTATGACCTGAAGCTAATCCAAACCTAAGTAAAAATCATTAGAAAGAGAGGTGTTATATGGCACTAATGCCAAAATTCGCATACCACAGTGTAGCCCTGGATGTGCTCTACAAAGTTACAGCAAATCTCTTGAATATAGATAAATTGTGACTAAAAGAAGCCAGTAAAAGCTTGTACAGTCAAACCTCTATATAGCATCCCACAAGGGACCGGCCCTGCCCGGATGCAATGTAGAGGTGGACGCAATATAGAGGTCGATTATAGGTAATTTCTTTGCAGGCCAACCAAACCAAAAAAAAGCGGATGCAATAAAGAGGTGGATGCAATGTAGAGGGTTGCTATATAGAGGTTTGACTGTAACTCATTTTTCTCGCCAATTTTATCTTGGATAAAAGTCAAAATGCACCTTTTCGGACGTTTTGATAGGCCGTGCTGTATCGAGTATCCTTATATAGAGAGTCAGTTTGCCTTAATGTTTTGTGAACCAATCAAATTGTATCTTCGCGTCCTTACATACAGTCGACTCCCATTTATCTGGCAACCTCAATGGACTTAAAAAAATTGTCGGTTAAGTAGCGGGTTTTTATGGCAACGTAAATGTATTTGAAACAAAAAATGGGGTCGGCGAAATCGGAACCCTTGCTATTTTTCGAACTAGACTGAAGAATCACCCTTTTTAAAATAAATTAGGTGAAAAAGCTTTGGACCCTAAACGGTAACAGTCTTTTAGGGGCTAAACTACACTTTACTGCGCAATATTAGCCCTGAAAACGATAGAAAACAAGTGTTCAAATGTGGGAAAGCAGTTTTTGAAAAAAAATTTCAAACGCAGGGAGGCTATCATGGTTTTTTAGTAAAAATTAATAATTTGAATTGGCGCCTTTTGAATTTTCAAAAGGAATAAGGGCTGTACAGGAGGGAAGAGAATAATTGGAGCCACTAACTACATAGATCCCACTAGCAAGAACATGCTGAACATAGTTTTGAATACTGGAGCCTATTGCATAAGGAATCTCTTGTATTGTCTTCAGAGTTGGAGTTGGATATGCGCGCACTCACTTAGCAGTCTCTTTTTGCCACGGCCTTTCCAAGTAGTCAAAAATAAGCAGTAGGTGACTTTTAAAAAATTTTGCGGGATATATGAAAAAACTCTCCAAATTTGACCAGAAAAACCAGTTACTGACTTGAAATGGTTTCTAGTTCACCAAATTCTAACGTTTAGAAAATCCATCTAATTTTTATGAAAGTGGAGATTCTCAGCTTTCGTTTGCTACATAAAACGTCTCAAAAATGAGACTTTTCGCATTTTTATGCGAGAAAGAGATTTTACCACTTTTTCTCTTGTATTAGACCTAAAGTCAGGACTTTTGATTGAAGTGTACTCAAATTTTTGAACGAAAAGTTGAAAATCTGATATTCATTACCTGTATCTACTTCTTGATTTCACGGCAAATAGGCTAAAATTAAAAAATTTGCATAAATATTGAAAAATCGAAGGTAACCGGAGGTGGGTTGAACTCGTGACCTTAAGACCTTTAAAAAAGGAATTTTTGTGCCAAGCATAGAAGCTACCGTATTTACTCTAATAGTAGCCCCGGGGCTACTAATTTTCAACCTACCAAAAATCGGAAAAGTTTGAGGTTGATCTCGAGATTTTTAGGTGAAAATAAAAATCTAAAAAGCAGAATCGGTAGAGCTCGTGGGAGCTAAGAAAATGCAATAAAAAGCTTTGCAAAATATTGACTCTGCCCCGAGATCCAGACTCTCAAAGTTGAGGGGGGGGGGCTACAATTAGAGGGGGGCTACTATTAGAGTAAATACGGTAGCCTACCGTATTTACTCTAATAGTAGCCCCCCCCCTCGTTCAAAATCGTGTTTGTGGCATTGCGTCTTTGACCCACTTTTTGAAGACTACTTTCATGAAAGTTACCACTTATTTTGTGAGATGAGCTACAAAATGAGGTATAACTTGCCTGAGAAAACTTTTCGAAAAGTGGGTCAAAAACACAATGCCAAAAACACGATTTTGAATAAGGGGAGGGCTTAAATTAGAGTAAATACGGTAGCCTAGCTTCTATGCTTGGCACAACAATCCCTTTTTTTAAAGTGCTTTCCCACACCTAAAAACTTATTTTCTATTGTTTCGGGGTCTAAAGGTCTGAGTTGATAAAGTGCAATTTCGTGCATACCCAGTAAAGTGTAATCGGGCCCTTTTAGGGTTGTTGGATAAACGAGAGCTGACTGTATAGTGTTCTTGTAACGAGCATTGACTTACTAACTTTTAAGGAGACCTTCCTAAATGGTGGATACTACAAGTACACAGCAGCTGATGGCACAATTTTTTTGATGTTGAACACCAACCTGTACTACACCTCCAACCCACTGCCCATGCACAATTCCACTGATCCAGCTGGGCAATTCGAATTTATGGAAAAAGCTTTGGAAAGTGCTCAATCCAGTGGAAAGTCAGTTCATATGGCTGCTCATATTTCTCCTGGAGGTGATACCGATCTGTTTGATTTACTTTAAAATTACAATAAGCTGTTAAGCCCTGGAAAGCAAGGCAAACTTTACCTGGATGTATCCTCAATACAACCGTCGAATGCTGGACATCACTATCAAATACGCCAAAACAATTAAATGGATGGTATTCGGGCACCATCACACAGATACTTTCCACCTTGTTAAGGTACTTGAATTTATGCCATTATCCACCGTATTTACTCTAATTATCATTTTCCCCAAAATCCGAAATTTCTTTCATTTATTCTTTTCATTTTCGACATACTTTTGGGCGTCGACACCTGGCATTGTATATACCAAAATGTAGCTAGGAATCTGAGCGAGATTTCGGTATATGACATTAACAAGAAACGATTAAAAAATAAGTCAATAAAGCAAAGAATACATACGGAAAATCCCGGATTTAGGAAAGGTGGAGAATTAGATTAAATACGGCATGTAGAAGCTCGGATTTTCGAATCTAAAAAAAGTTTTTTTTTTGTTTGATAGCGTATTAAAAAATGAGAAATGGTAGGGAGGATACTGCACTTGCAAGCCACACTTCCGCCCCACAGTCATACTTGCACGGCTGGCCGTCTTCCGCTGGCGGCCCACCGGGGAAAATTTAGAATTTAAAATTTGAAAAATAAAAATTTACAATGAATTATAAAAATTTGGTCATTTTTAGAACCAACAAGGCGAAGATGTCCAATTGATGCTCATGTGTCCAGCTGTAACCCTTGGTACAGCATAGCTGGCTCCAATAATCCAGCTTTTAGGGTCTTCGAGTACTACCCAACTAGCTGGAGATTGAAGATATCAAGTAAGTTCATTTCTTGGAATTCAAACACAAAAATTCCAAAAAATTCAATGTTCAGGACCTACTATGTCAGTCTGGATGAACTCAACAAAGACAATTCAACCAAATGGTCTTTGGAGTACTCCATGAAAGAGGCATACTCCATGGATAACATTTCACCCCAAAGCTTTGCCAAGTTGGTCCGTCAATTTGAGAGCAGTGAAAATTCCTCAATTTTCGAAACTTACATGAAGCACAACACAGTTAAAAATGATGTTGCAGTTCCTTATGGAGCCGAAAAGTTGGGAATTTTTTAAATGTTATGTCGAAACTAATAAAAATTTAAGGGCATCTCATATCTGCTCACTCAAATATGTGGATTTGGATGACTACTACAAGTGCTTGGACAATAAAGTAAACTTTCAAATAATAACAATCATAATAAACCAGCGGATCTAAATCAGGGGTGTGACAGAACTCCGTATTCCGTCTTCCGATTTCCTCGAGCAAATTTCGGAAATTTCAGAAGAAATAGATAACTTGCAAAAAAAATTCTTTTGGAAATTTTTTAAATTTCTTCCGATTTTCGACTTCCGGTTTTAAATTTTTTTTTCTTCCAGTTCCGAATTTTTTTCCGACTGTTTTAGTCTTCCGTCCCATCTCTAATCTCAATGTTTCACCCAGACAAATTTGGCCAAGATATGACGCTACCGCCATATAAACCAAACCCCTCCCCACTTTTTGCAAGGTAAATATTTTCCAATAGTATTCGAAATCGAATATTTGAGTCGACAACTCTACTTGTTAGTAATGGCTGGGCCCTCAGTCTAACACGTGTAAGCCAAAGTAAAAATTGTCGGAAAAGGGAGCCACTGGTGTGTCGAAATCAAAAAGTGCAAACTCATGGTTCTCATGTCGAGACAAAAAACGTTGATATTATGATTTTCTAGTTGTTTTTACAAATTAAGACTAACTTTTGGTCAATTTTTGTTTGTTTCTTACACACTAGCGCCCAAATTTTTTTGCTTCTGCTGCCAAAACCTTATAATTGCTGCAATATCAAAAGAGATAAAAATTTGAATTCTGCTGCAAAAAACTTGAACCCCTCTGCCAAAATTTAAGCAAATAAAAAAATTTGGCAACAGATTTGACTTAGCAGCAAATCAAAATTTTTTAAATGGTATTTTCATTAAATTTTATTTATCACTGGCAGTTTTGTTTTGATTTTTGTTGTATTTTTTTAAAATTATTTGCAATGGCATCATGCCAGTGGCATGTAGCCTTTTTAGATTTCTAAGGAACCATCAACCTCTAATGAATAAATTCATAGGGGTAGAGATTTAGGGGTTTGACAAAATACCATTTCGAAACAAGAAACCACTAAATCTCTACACCCGTTAGTCATTCATTAGAGTTTGATAGCCTGTTAGATATCTAAACTCAAGACTTACATGCTAGTTACAACTACTTTTATAAAATCGCAACCAAAAGACTTTTTTTCAAAAAATTTTGAATTAATGTTGTAAATTTTCCATACGAAACCATTCTGGACATAAAATAGTTTCCACTTTAAATCATTTAGCCAGTCAAATGGTTATTATTTTTGCCTTCTTATATCGAGGATTTTTAATGTCCAGACATTTTCTGGCCGAAAATCACAATTCTGGCAAAATATACATGCCTCTTTAACGAAGTTTGATTTATAACTATTTTTTAGACTAGTGGTGCACATGCCATAAAGCTGATTACTCAAATCTACATGAATGCATTGCTCATTGTGGCTGGTCTTTTGTTTGTAAGATGGAACTGAAAAAAAATATTTCTATTACACAATTTGTTGTATTTTCGGGAATTATTAAAAGTGTAAGCTTTTGGTGTAAATTTCGTTTTTATTAAATAAAATAAGTCTGGTGCCAGTAAACAACTTTTCTTTCTAGTTGTCGGCAGGGTGGCGATTTGGGTGCTGTTTCAAATGGTGGAAAACACTGAACAAGTACTATTGCATCTGCCTTAGTTCGCCTTTTTCTTACCCAATGTAGTTATGTACGACATTTGATTCGAAAAAAAAGATTTAAGTCTATCCTTTGGTGTATTGGGTAGCCTACAAAGATATTAAAACAAAAAAGAAATAATGCTTAAAAGTTTAAAATTGAAGTTTCATTTTAGTACCTAAATAGTACTTTTTAGTACCCAAATCGCCACCCTAATTATCGGAAATTGCAGAATGACGTGCAAAACATTTTTGCCTAAGCGTGGTTTACATACACTGCACTCAGGATTCTGTTTGGTGTTTTGGCTACTAAGCTAGAACTTCTGAAGGAAAATATCCAAGTAATCTTTTTTGTGTGGAATTCTTTTCTGTAGTTATGTCGAGCATTGTCAACCTTTTTATTTATAACATCATTAAAAGATAAATTATCAACCAATGAACTTCCTTTGAAGGGGATTTATTTTGTTTTCCGTTGATATGTGTTTGTCCCCCACAATTTCCTCACACCTGTGAATAATAATTGGAGCTGAAAGAGCATGATGAGCTCAACCTCCACAAAAGTTTATCCGCTAAGTCATATTTTGGACAACTCTGTACTCATACAACTCAAAGTGTTTTTTAGAATAGAAGTTCTGTTTTTCGTCCAACTTGCTGCTGTTTGTGTCTATCAAAAAGAAACTTTTTTTCTCTTTATTTGGCTTGATCTGATTTTCGGTCAGCGGAGTTTTATCACACCGTATTTGCTTTAATTGCTTGGGGCGTTTATTATTCAACCTCCTCAATGGCCTCGCTCTAATGAACGCCCTCTTAGATGGACTTTGATAAATACCCCTCCCAATTAATGCCCTCGCTCTTTAAAGCCACCTTGTTTGGTATGAATTGCTATTTTTGGAAAAGTTGGGTTTTTTTTTCGAAAAATTTAAAAGCTTCGACCGATAAAGATACGACAGAGGGATAAGCAACCACATTTAAAAGAAATACACGTATGTTGGAAATCCGAGAGCACTAGGGATGTACATATACCTTCAGTGGATCTTGGATGCCTGCGATTTCTTGCCAACCGACAGAACGACAGAAGCTAAAACAATCAAGTCAGTTGCTTCAAGCAACATGCGCCGATTTTAGAAAGTAAGTAAAAACTGGAGATGATCCTCTTCTTTTCGACAGGCCGTGGCTATGGCGGAAATACTGCACAAAGAACATGATGAAGATAACATATATATTTGCGTGACGAATCATTGGTGTTCGAGAAAAAAACTTCAATAATGCTTGCCCAGAATTGCATATTGTTTGATTGTGAATTTTCGGTGTTATGAAATTTTAATAAATTTTGTTTGCTTTGACCACGTTTCGCATGATTTGGTCGTCGCCTTTGGTTGAAAAATGAATTCTCTCGCCCTATTTGAAAAATAGACGCAAAGGAAATACGGCAGGTGGTTTTTGTTTCTGGTTTTCAGCCCCGGTTTATCCCCCTCACGTATTTACCATTAATGAGTTACATATGCTTGGTTGAGGGCTGACCTGATTTTGTAACCTAACCAAATACTACAGGGTGTTCCGAATTCGCCGCCCCCTTTGTTTTGGCCACAAATTTTTTATTTTCAAACCGATCGGCGAGATTTTTTGTTTATTAGAAAAAAGACATTTTAGGCTTTTCTTGACATTTCACTATGTTTTTTGTTTGAAATTATATTTTTTTGGACTGTCAAACATTTCTTCAATTTTTCTTTTCAAACCTTCAAATTTATTTTCCATTATTACTAGGGTTGTCGAATCGAGCGCTCGATTTCGAACTTTTCGCTCGAAAGTTCGAAAATTTTCGAATTTCGAGCGGAAATTTCGAATTTCGAGCGCTCGAAAAAAATTTCGAATTAGGCTTTCGAATTTCGAGCGCTCGAAAAAAATTTCGAGCGGAAATTTCGAATTTCGAGCGCTCGAAAAAAAATTTCGAATTATGCTTTCGAATTTCGAGCGCTCGAAAAAAAATTTCGAATTATGCTTTCGAATTTCGAGAGCTCGAAAAAAATTTCGAATTATGCTTTCGAATTTTGAGCGCTTATTTTCGAGATATAGTTCGGAACTTGCAGCACACAAAAAGAATGTAATGGTGAATTTTTCTTGTTTTAGAAAAATGCCAAATGAAGTTTGGAAATCGTTTAAGAAAGTCGGTGGAAAGACTATTTTCACTTGTGGGGAAGAGCTTAGACTGCCAAAGAGTAGATCAACAACTCATCTTTCGGGTCACCTGAAATGGCAAGGCCCAAGGAAAGTTAGCGAACAAAAAATTGGGACCTTCTGAGGCGAAAAAAGCCAGAGCGGTGCTTTTTGCGATCTCAGAGTCTCCGATCTGCGCCGTTTGATCAAGCACAACTATGAACAAAGAATGGTAGTTTTGTGGTAAAACGGTCGTGTGTGGTCGATTAACCATGGTTTCGATTAATTTGTTTCTAAAAAATCCATTAATGAGGCGGCGAAGCCGCTGAAAATTTTCGATTTCAAATCGAGCGCTCGAAAATTTTCGAATTTCGAATCGAGCGCTCGAAAATTTCGAATTTCGAATGTCGAATCGAGCGCTCGACTCGAAAATTTCGAATTTCGAATATCGAATCGAGCGCTCGACTCGAAAATTTCGAATTTCGAATATCGAATCGAGCGCTCGACTCGAAAATTTCGAATTTCGAATATCGAATCGAGCGCTCGACTCGAAAATTTCGAATTTCGAATATCGAATCGAGCGCTCGACTCGAAAATTTCGAATTTCGAATATCGAATCGAGCGCTCGACTCGAAAATTCGAATTTCGAATATCGAATCGAGCGCTCGACTCGAAAATTTCGAATTTCGAATATCGAATCGAGCGCTCGACTCGAAAATTTCGAATTTCGAATATCGAATCGAGCGCTCGACTCGAAAATTTCGAATTTCGAATATCGAATCGAGCGCTCGACTCGAAAATTTCGAATTTCGAATATCGAATCGAGCGCTCGACTCGAAAATTTCGAGCGCTCGACAACCCTAATTATTACATTGAATGTGTATTTGTTATTGCAGGTAAAATGATAATTAGACTAAATCGAATATTTTCTTTAAAACATCAATTACTTACTATTTTCCTAATTTTGATATTTGTGCAACCCACGCAATTGGCCACCGCTAAAACCACTACGGTTGCGATGAAGAGGAAGTAACTGATTATTATGCAGAAAAAGACACTGCAGAGGTGGATACTGGTACTACCAGAACAGGTCGTATTTCAGGTGCTGTGGGAGCCGCGGCTGCCGCTACCGAGCCCAATACAACTATAGTTACTGTAGCAGCTACAGCTCCGCCGACAGGCAGTACTACAGGTGCTGCAACTCCAGCAACTCCAGCAACGCCAGCAACCCCAGCAGGTGCAGTCACTAGCGTAGCAGGCACAGGCAGTACTGCGGCAGGTGCTGCAACTCCAGCTACTCCAGCAACGCCAGCTACTCCAGCAGGTACCGGTACTAGTGTGGCAGGCACAGGCAGTACCACACCGAAGCTAGTTTCAACCATTGTAAATTCCACCGCTGGAAGTACCTCGATTGCCGGAGGAAGTTCTGTGGCAGGATCAACTGCTGTACCCGCTACCTCTGGCGTTAGCGCTGTGATGGCAACTGGCAATACAGCTGCAAACAGCACAGGCTCTAATAACACTGCCTCTACAACTACTGCAGTTACTGGCACAGGCAGCACCACAAAGGCTTCTTCAGTTGCAGGTAATGGTAGCACTTTGGCAGTAGGCAGCCCATCTACAGGAAGTCCGCTTACAGGAAGTCCACTTACCGGGAGCTTTCCAACAGGAAGTTTGCCTACTGGAAGCCCACCTACTGGAATTACTCTAGCAGGCAGTCCGCCTACAGGCAGTTCACCAACTGGAAGCCCTCCAACAGGAAGTCCACCTCCACCGCCCACAAGAATTTCCCCTCCTGCACCAACAGGAAGTCCACCAACTGGAAGCCCTCCAACGGAAGTCCACCTCCGCCGGCCACAGGAATTTCCCCTCCTGCACCAACAGGAAGTCCACCTGCACCACCTATAGGAAGCCCACCTCCGCCTCCAACAGGCAGTCTCCTTCATCTTGGACGGGAAGTCCTTATACTGGAAGTCCCTACACCGGAAGTCCTTTCACTGGCAGTCCTAGACCAATGATGATGTCTGGAGTGCCGATCCCACCCACCTGTACATCCATCAATGTTATAGCCTCTAATGCAAGTTCTGCAGCAATGGTGTCAGTTACATCTTCACAAGCAATCAGTGTGACTACCATCACTCCTCAGGGCACCACTACCTGGTCAACCACACCGAACTACAACCAGGGCCACTTCTCCTGCTGCTGGTTCGAACCCAGCTGGCACAACTGTTGCAATGCAACCATCAGCACCATCCACACTAATGAGCACCTCTTGCAGTCCAGCTGCCTCTACCACTATTATAGCCGCAGCTACTACTCCCACTGCCACAACCGCTAAAACTAACACCACTAACATAATAGCCATGTCTGCCACCAATGCAAGTGTAGCTAGTACAGCTAGCGCTGCTGCATCCACTGCTGCTGCATCAAGTGTTACCCCATCTCCTGCTGCTAGCTCTCCTCCACAGCTACTACTCTTGCTGCAACTACATCCACAAATGCGACTACTTTGGCTGCAGCAACTTCAGCGCCCTCAACTAGTGTGGCTGCAACCACTACTTTAGCACCGACCACTGGAACACCAGCGGCTGCAACCACAGCGAATGGTACTGCTGGAAGTACCACTAGACCAGCTTCCTCAGTAGCTTCTAGTGCTCCAGTTGCCAATTCAACTGTAGCAGCTGCTAGCAGCATTGGAACTTCAATAAATGCAGTTGCTACAACACCTGCTGCATCCTCTGCAACACCTGCAGCAACTGCAGCTGCAACTATCCAGCTGCTACAACAACAGCAGCTGTATCTAATACTACAGCTGCTGCTGCTGTTAGTTCTGCTGCTGTTACAACAATAGCGGCAGCCACGAATGCCACAACTGCAGCTAGTTCCCTCGCAGCCACAGGAGCAACAACAGTTGTGGTCACAGGCATGACTCCTACTACGATGGCAGTAGCAGCGGTAAAAAGCTAATTTAGACTAAAAACTTATAAGAAAATCATTGGGACTGCGAAAATTTTGTGGATGGCATAGGCAAGAGAGATTATTCTTTTACGGCAATTTCTTTTTTTAGTTAATTTGTGTGGTTAAAAAACCTCAAAAACTAGAAGTTTTAACATAAATTTAAAAGTTGAAAGCTGTTCTAGAAAATATGGTGGCAGTCACACTACCGTAAAATATTGAATTTAGTAAATTAAAATAAAATAAAAATTGTTATATAAAATGGCCTCAACTCTCAAATCTTAGTCAAAAATAGGTACATGGGCGTTTATAAGAGGTCAGCTATTATTAGAAGATATAAGGTATTTGTTTTGAACACGTTAGCAAATATTTTTATAGTTTTTACTATGGTGTAGTCATGGCCATGGCCATAGAGTAGAATACCGTATTTATTCTAATAAACTCCCCTTGATTCAAAATCGTGTTTGTAGCTTTGCGTTTTCGACCCACTTCTTGAAGACTTCTCTTGAGCAAGTTATCGCTCATTTGGTAGTCAGTTGGAAAAGCTTCCAAATGGTGGGTAACTTGTCCAGCAGAAGTTTCCCAAAATGGGTCAAAAACACGATGCTAAAAAAACGATTTTGAAACAAGTGGGACCCGTCTATTAGAATAAATACGAAAGGGCCGACCTATTATTTAGAGACCTTAGCAGATTTTCTTATATTGGAAATGCCATCGTAAGTGAACCTCAGAAATTTCTTTGATGCATAGCGTAGTGGATAACCGTTAGTGTTTGTTGGCTGGTGGTTTGCAGGTGGTTTGTAGGATCGACTCCGCTTGGCGGCACTCTGGTTATTTGGCTCAATTTAAAATTTTGACGGCAGATTCGTAATCAGCTACCCCAATTACTGCTAGAGATTGGTCAAACAAGCTAAAATAAATATCGTGCCACCAGGTGGAATCGAACCCGCACACGATTTTGGGTCACAAACTCTAACGTAGAGACAGAAACGGGACGGGATCCCGGCGGATCCCGGTCCCGCTCGGTCCAATTTTGACCAAAACCCCGTCCCGGTCCCGGTCCCGGTCAAATTTTTGCCCAAAAATCTCGTCGTCCGGAATCCCGCCTGGTCATTTTCGAAAATCCCGGTCCCGGTCCCGGTTTTGATCAAATACCGGGGATCAAAATTTTGAAAATAAATGTCAAAATTGGTTAAATTTTTAAGCACATAAATTTTTTCATTAATATAAATTTCATAAAGTTTTCATTCGTTGTATTTTGAGTGCTTTTTCTCACTTATCTCCCAGCAATTCTTTTGCGTTCTCTGTTATTTTCTGTATCTTCAGATGAGTGCAATCTGGAAAATCGGACTTTATGCAAAACTATCGGCTACCGAAGCGAAATGTGAAGCATGTCAGAAAATCATCAAGATGTCGGATCACAGTACAAAGGGGCTCTTCGTTCACGCGAAAACGCACGACGATTTCGCCATCAAGCTGAAGGAAGTGGTAGAGAAGCAAGCGTCTCAGAAGAATTCGATGGACAAGTTTGTGAAGATTTTGCCGAAAGGTACTATTTAATCATTATTTCATTGTTCTGCATATGGCATTTTATGTATCATTAAGGAGAACTCTCATCACTGGACAAGAAGGTCGTGCATCATATTGCCTGTGCCAATCTTCCTTTTGCAATCGTCGACCAGCCAACATTTAAGCCACTTATTTCTATATCCGATCGTGAGAGTCTGAAAGGTATTGTTTTATTGAGCACACATTGGCGGTTAATGCTGTTTATTCTGTAGGTTACCATCATTATGCCGATTGGGTGCTTCCGAGGATGTATGAGCAAGTGAAAGCGAAGGTCAAATATCTGATCGATCAGTGCCAATATCTTTCCTTCACGTCAGACATTTGGACAGGACCATCATCATTTATCAGGTTCGTTTTTATTTTAATTGGGTTTTACATTGAGCTATTTCAGCCTAACAGCGCATGGCATCAATCAAGAATGGGTCCGACTCAAACACATCCTATGCGTCCAACCTTTCTCCGGCAGCCACAATTTCGAAACAATCGGCGATATGGTCCAAAAAATGCTGCGCAAGTGGTCGATCCCGGTGGAAAAATGCCACGTGTTTCTACGAGATGAAGCGGGAAATATGCGAAAGGTATTTGTTGCGATTATTATTTGTGATTCCTTCATTTCTTTATTAATATATTTAGGCATTCGAGACTGAAGGATTTTCGCATGCGGACTGCGGTGCGCATAAGCTCAACTTGGTGGTCAACAATGCCATCTTCAAGGAGAAGGATATTTTGCAAGTTCTGATGAGGTGTCGATCTCTCGTTGGTCATTTCAAGCATTCACTCTTGGCTCGTGATCGATTGGAAGATGAGCAGAAGCGACTTGAACTACCGATTCACACGATCAAGCAGGTAATAACTCTTGTTACTACTGTGCTAAAATTAATTCTTATTTGTAACTTACAGGATGTTCCGACTCGGTGGAACTTTTCTTTCTATATGTGCCAATGTTTAGTGGAGCAACAGAAAGCGATCGAGATGTACTTGATGCGATGGTACACCTGTATTTCACATACATTGAAAAAGTTTTGAAAAAAAATGAATCTGAACCTCATGCAAGAAGAATGGGCAACGGTCAAAAATATGATGAAAATTCTCGACCCTCTGGAGTCCGCTTCGAAGCAATTGTGTCGCCATGATGAGCCAATCTCCATTCAGTTCCCTATTGCTAGAGCTTTGACGAGGGATATCTATGACATCAGCGAGCTGGAGTTGCAAGAAATTCGAGCGAACATCCTTGACTTCTTGGGAGAAAAATTCAACGTGGAGTATGAGAAGTGAGTACATTTTTAATATTTCAGTGATATAATTGAATTAATTAAGAATTCATGGCTCGCAATGTTTCTCGACCCCCGCTTCAAGGACAGAATTGCATCGAAGAAAGTGGACTTTCGCACAAGCGTGGAATCATGGATCAAAGAAGAATGTGGAAGCCTAATGGACATTGCAATCTTCGAAGAGACAGGTGAAATACTTCTTAATTAATGCAGCATGAAAATTCTACGAACATTACTTTTTGTTTTAGTGCCGCACTCGCCTTTGCCCAAGCGCTCAAATTCATTCTTCGATCGTCATAAGCAGCTGTTCGTGGACGATGCCAACGAAGACTCGCCTTTGGTGGATGCAGCGATCATGGAAATGCATGCCTACAACAAGCTGAAGTGCATCGATCCAGATGAGGATCCTCTACAGTTTTGGAAGGTAAACTAATTTGTCCGAAATAGGATAGGGACATTAAATTTGAAATGTTAATTCAAAATCAACTTTAGACAAATGAAACCATCTATCCAAACTTGGCCAATCTCGCACGTCGATTTCTCTCTGCTCCAGCAACAAGTCAGCCTAGCGAGCAAGTGTTCTCCGTCGCTGGCGATGTCTACGACTACCGAAGAAGCAATCTGAACCCTGAGAAAGCCGAAATGCTAGTGTTTTTGAATAAAGCTCTTCCATTGATCAATTACTGTTATTGAAATTGTAGAGTGAACGTAGTTTAAGGGAGGTTGTGTCAATAAAGAATTTCTGAAAAATACGTATTTTAACGCGTTATTGAAAAAATCCCGTTTTATAACCGGAGTCCCGGCCGGGACCCCGGTTTTGGTTTTGAAAATCCCGGTCCCGGTCCCGGTCCAATTTTTGACCAAAACCCTGTCCCGGTCCCGGTCAAAATTTTGCCCCAAAATCCCGTCCGGGATCCCGTTGAAGGCATTTTTCTGTCTCTACTCTAACGCTCATCCACTGCGCCATGCATTAAAGAAGACTAAAAAAATTATAAAAAGTTGCGCCGCACTTTTAACCTACCATTTTTGCTAACATTTGGCCACTTTATAATTTAAACCTCATCAAAACTTAAAAATCAATATTTCTTGCGTTTTCTTAACTTTCATAAACTTTCATAAAAAACCAGAAAATTTTGCAACTATTATGCAACTTTAAATATTTTCGGGAAGCGATGTGACTACTACCAGATTTTTTCTGGTGGTTAGGGTACTTTGAAGTTATCCGCCTTATGTTACTTCTTTCTAGATTTCATATATCTCGTTTTCTGTCTTTATTTTTCCATTTTTACGCAGAAAACAAATAAATTGATGTATGTAGTTGTTGTATTTGATAATTTGGAAAGAATAAACATTGTTGAAAAATAGTGTTTGTGATTGTTTTACACCTGTATTTCACATACATTGAAAAAGTTTTGAAAAAAAGGCAAAGGCGGATAACCTCTAGGTAGCACTAATTTTTTGAATTTTGCAAAACCTTAAATTGTAAAAAACATACATAAGTTAAATAACTTAGGTCCCTTCTGCATGCGGTTGGAGTGATTGGAGACCCTGGTCGAATTGCACGTAAACATTTTTAATTAATTTATATTTTCCAGGATTTTTTTTTCAATCTCAAATTGTTTTACCCCGTCGAATTAGTTATTTACCCAGTCAAATTTGAATTCTGAGCAAAATATCTATTTACTTCGCCGAATTCAAATTTTGGAGCAATATAGTTATTTACCCAGTCCAATTATTCATTTATTTTTTTTCTGACTTTTTTTTTCTGACGAGGTAAATAATTAATTTGTAAATGATAGATTAAAAAATTGAAAAATTGGGCGATTTTTGTGTATTTTATGACACGTGTTTTAGTTTATCTTAACTTCGTCTATCTTGCGACTGAATCTTCCCCTAATGCGGTGAGCAAAATGGAGGGATAAAGTCAAAATTTAAATTTGAGAAACGGATCTCATTCATCGTTTTCTGACGTGCAATCACAATGAGTTAGTCAATACAATCTGGAAAATATTATCGCAGAGTTACATGGTGATCGGAAAAAACTGCACCAGAATTAAAATAGAATTGGAAAAAAACAAAAATTAGAGCAAAACATGTTAGACACAGCTAGGGAATGCAGTTTTCCCCATTTTGTTAGTGATTGAACTATATAAAGAAAAAAAACGGAGCTAGTAGCAAGTAATACCAACCAAGCCCCCTGCGCCCCGAAGGGGCGCAGGGGGCTTGGTTGGTTAGAGATGCGCGCACTCACTTACCTCAGACATAATTCCGAGAAGACTCTTGAAGAAAAATGCATTTAGAGACTATTTTTGCCCAGCTCCAGTGACCAAAACATGCCAAAACAGGCAAATGGTCGAAATTTCAAAATGCCCAAAACTCAATTTTTTATTAACCAGAACTCAAAAATAATGTCATTTTTGAACTCCTGAGGCAATTTTGGGTCGATATAGGGTGTTTAAAAACACTTTAAAAAAAATTTCATTTGGGAGGGGAGGGGGTATACTCCGGTAGAGTCAAAATTTCTATAACTACCCTTTGAAACAAAAAGTTAAGGCTTAGTCTTTAGGCTCTGGGGTAGGCCAGCGTACGGAAGTTGTGACTAATAACTGTGTTACGCTCTTTTTTTCTGGTTTGTGACATCAATTTGGGTAAATTTTCACTAAGGTCTTAGAAGAAGGGGGCCCTAAAAAATTTCTCTTCTAAAACCTAAGCAAAAAGTACCCAAATTTACGTCCCGGACCCAGAAAAAAGTGCGTAACAGTGGGTTTTTCGCTACTAGGGTCGAAAAAACAATTTTCGGATTTGTTTACGAACATAATGAAATATTAATGCAGTTCATTAATTACATATGGACTGTAACATATGTAACGAAACATCTACCAGAAACGTATAAATTTAGTGATACATGTGGAAATTGTGGCACTCAGCAAAGAACTCGCGTTTGCAACAATGCTTCCAGTAGCTGTGTTTGTCCTGGGTAAGACTTCAGGTCTTTGTTGCCCTTTTGAAAATCTATTATAATTATTTCAAGGAATTCAACTGAACAACAAGACTGTGGATCCAACGTATGTCACTATCCAAGATCTGGTCCCTGCTGCGGCAATTATGTGCCAACAAATATTGATCGCAATTTCTTCTGTGTTAAGCCAACGCCTGTTGGAACTGGATAATTTTTCCAATTACTATCATATTTTAATTTTATGCACATAAAATATTACTTTCTAAAACTTAAAATTTTTACACAAAATCTGATACAGTGCACCCTCTATTTAACGTGCACTTCTATTTAAGTACATTCAGTGACTAAGGTCTCTTTTCAGAACAAATACCATTTGCAGGTTCATTTTGATCATTCGTGCAAGATTTTTACTTGCATTTTACTTATATTTCAAGGATAAAATTAAAATATAGCATTAATCGACTAAATCTAGCACTTAATTAATTATTTAAAGTCGATCCTCGATAAATTGACATTCTCAAGTACATCTCCGTGCAAATTCCGACACTTTTTTAGCATAAACTTCAAAGGATTTTGCCAAACCTAATCCGACAGTCTGGCCCCGAAAATTGCAAGCAATGATTATAATTTCACAAGTCATTTTCGCAAGGTCATGCACTTTTGCCACTAAGACCCTAGCTTCTCAAGAAAGCAATCTGTTTTTGAAAATAGAGTGCGAAAATAGAGTCGACAGTATGGCTGAAAATCAAGTGTGGATCATTTTCAATTAAAAATGCGCAGTAAGGTCAAAAATGATGTGAAATTTGACAAACAAATTCTAATTTGCGATTCTACTTCTAGATTTCAGTAATTGGTGCTAATATTCACTAACGTCTTTAAAAAAAATAAGATAAAGAATGAAGGAGTTATAAGCAGTGTTGTGCATTCTCAATTTTTCGCGTCCTCGCCCTCGTACGTCGTACCAGAAACTTTTGGCCTCGTACTTCGTACTCGTCCTCGTACCGACTTTAAATTCGCTCGTACTCGTCTTTGTCCTCGTCTTTTTCTCGTCCTTTGTGTTTTCACTCGTGCTTCGCTCGTACTTCATACTTAAAAGACAATAAGTAAGTTTTATTAAAAAAATTTACACCTTTGCTTAAAGGAGCATGCTTTCCTAGTGCAACGGCAATTGTTGATTTTTGAATTCCCGGGGACATAAAAAAAATAAAAATAATTATGACAAAATTTGCGCAAAATGTTTTTCAAATGCAAACTTTTTTTTCGGCCGCCATTTTTGACTCCTCAATTGAATTTTGGTCGGGTCTGTCGAACCGTGGTTTTTGTGTAAAGGTAGTTCAATTATAGTGGCTATACTATATTTATCTTTTGTTACAGCAGAAGAAGCCAAGTTGTTCCCCCGAAACTCATTAGATAAGTTTTTATGGGTTATTTGCCGTCTTTTTCTTTGTGTGGTTTTGCGTTTTTTAGATTCACGTGGAATTATTGACATCGACTTTCAATTCCTATGCAACACCAAAAACAGAAGGATCATGGTCCTAACTTTTCTGATGGGTCTGAAGTTATTGAAGTCTGAAACTGTAGGTGTCTTTTTTGTCTTTATTGTTACTATGTTCACAATGAGTTCTTCTTACGCCTTTCAGCTTCTACTCTGATAACTACGAACGTGCCGTCTCGCATCAGATATGTTTTTATTATATTTTCTGCCGTCTCCTGCTTTTTTCCTTTTGTGTGTTCTGGGTATCTGCGGTCGCTTCCAGAAGAACAAGCTTTGAATCGAAGGAATCCAATATGCGGAAGGAATCGATAAGTCTTGTACGTGTGCAAAGGTATGTTCTTCTGTTTTTACTACAGTCAAACTTCTGTATAACATACCTCATTGGGACCGGGTCAAGGGTACGTTATACAGAAGCTTTGTTGCGAAGGGGTGTTTATTGCGGAACATACCCATCCTGGACAGGCCCGAGGTGTATGTTTCAGACAAAGTATGTTATGGAGGGGGTATGTTACAAGGAAGTTGGACTGTATGCGAACTACTAGTAATACTTACTGGTTTTTAGCCTCTGCTTGGATAGCTCAGAAGGTTATTCAGTCAGCACTTGAGGCCCTTTATTAGATAAGTTTCTCCTATATCTTTGGCCGCCTCTTGCTTTTCTTCTCTTATATGTTCAGGTGCCTCCAAATAAATGAGCAAGAAGAAAACTAGAAATAAAATGAGTCCGCTTCTGTGTTTTCTGCTCTGTCCGTGCGCGTAAATTGTCGTGAAATAAAGGTCTTATTATTCATTTTTCTTGTGGTTGTTGTAAAGTCAGCTATCGTTCACTGGCACCCCTGGAGACCTCCCTTAGGACTTCTCCTGGAGACCTCCCCTTAGATATTTGTTCAATTCTTTTCTGGCTAGCCAGATCAGCCTCGTTTAGAGTGCCAGTTTATCGAAGGTTTCATTTTTTCGAGGGTTGACTGTTACCTCCTGCATTGTAATTTGAGCTGATGATTTTCGATGTGATGACACCGCGGACCTTACATACTGTACCATCTGCTTGATAACCATTGAAGATGTACAGCTGTCAACACAAGGAACTTCATTATAGAGGGAGTACGCTATAGCGAGAGTTCGTTGTTCACAGATTGGGGTTGGTCAAATCCAACTAAAAATTGTTCCGTTACAGAGAGATTCTTTTACATTAAGTGTACAATATAGAGGGAGTAGACTGTACTTGGAATACGACTATAACATACACTCAGTATTTCTTTGACGCGTGGCACAGGATGGAAGTCGTTGGTCGACCAGTAATGTGAAAGGCAAGTAAAAGGCCATGATTTTTCTTAGCGACCATTAAGAAAATCAATGAGGATAAAGCATAACGATTTTTTTCTAAAATTTATCGACGAAAGATATATCTCATTCAGAAGATAACTGATCATGATTTTGGCACACAGAATTTCATGTCGTTTCCTTTTTCTCTTCTTGCTCATCTATTTGGAGGCACCTGAAACATATAAGAGAAGAAAAGCAAGAGGCGGCCAAAGATATAGGAGAAACTTATCTAATAAAGGGCCTCAAGTGCTGACTGAATAACCTTCTGAGCTATCCAAGCAGAGGCTAAAAACCAGTAAGTATTACTAGTAGTTCGCATACAGTCCAACTTCCTTGTAACATACCCCCTCCATAACATACTTTGTCTGAAACATACACCTCGGCCTGTCCCAGGATGGGTATGTTCCGCAATAAACACCCCCTTCGCAACAAAGCTTCTGTATAACGTACCCCTTGACCCGGTCCCAATGAGGTATGTTATACAGAAGTTTGACTGTAGTAAAAACAGAAGAACATACCTTTGCACACGTACAAGACTTATCGATTCCTTCCGCATATTGGATTCCTTCGATTCAAAGCTTGTTCTTCTGGAAGCGACCGCAGATACCCAGAACACACAAAAGGAAAAAAGCAGGAGACGGCAGAAAATATAATAAAAACATATCTGATGCGAGACGGCACGTTCGTAGTTATCAGAGTAGAAGCTGAAAGGCGTAAGAAGAACTCATTGTGAACATAGTAACAATAAAAGACAAAAAAGACACCTACAGTTTCAGACTTCAATAACTTCAGACCCATCAGAAAAGTTAGGACCATGATCCTTCTGTTTTTGGTGTTGCATAGGAATTGAAAGTCGATGTCAATAATTCCACGTGAATCTAAAAAACGCAAAAACCACACAAAGAAAAAGACGGCAAATAACCATAAAACTTATCTAATGAGTTTCGGGGGAACAACTTGGCTTCTTCTGCTGTAACAAAAAAGATAAATATAGTATAGCCACTATAATTGAACTACCTTTACACAAAAACCACGGTTCGACAGACCCGACCAAAAATTCAATTGAGGAGTCAAAAATGGCGGCCGAAAAAAAAGTTTGCATTTGAAAAACATTTTGCGCAAATTTGTCATAATTATTTTTTTTTTTTTTATGTCCCCGGAATTCAAAAATCAACAATTGCCGTTGCACTAGGAAAGCATGCTCCTTTAAAGCTTGTATATTTTGATGTTTAATTATAACAGATCCCGATTTCCTCAAAGTAATTTCAAAATCTGACTTTTCATTAAAAAACTACAAAATAGGTACACTGCAATTTTTCTCGCCTATTGTGAAGTGAGATCTCTGAAAAGAATCAAATTTTTGGCTTTGCTTGGCAACTATATTGCCACTGATAAAACAGGAGATCCTCTTTTTCAAAGAAGATCCTCTTTTTCTCTTTTTCACAGAATCAACGCATCGTTGATGATCACCTCAAATAACTAATCAAAAGCTTGCAAAGAAAAAAAAAGGCAAATGCTTGCTTAATAAAATCGAAACTGTTAGTTAAAAAATTTGTTCAAATAATCGGATTGTTCGTAAAAATAAACTTTTCAGTGAAAAAACAGATTCGAATTAAGAAAGCTGGAGCAAGGACGAGTCTTATTTACCCTTTGTCTTCCGTCCTCGTCCTTGCCCATTCGTCCACGTCCTCGTCTTTGTAATTTTTTGAGCCTCGTACTTCGTCTTCGTCCTCGTACCTAGTTTTTGGAGGTTCTCGTACCTTGGAGGTTCTCGTACTCGTACTTCTCGTAAGAGGTTCTCGTAGTACGAGGACGAAGACGAGGACGAGTGCACAACACTGGTTAAGCAGTAAAAATAATAACAAAAATTCAAAATAAATTCAGATCTGATAAAACTATGTGTAAAAAGCCTAAATTGCACCGGTCTCCAAATTAGAGCCTAATGCTTTAAAACGAGTTATTTAAATGCAATACTAGAAATCCCAGTTGGATTAGAAGTAGTGCGCGTTGTGAACTTAGAAGGCCAACAAATCACTCGGTTTCCGCATGCTAGCTCCTTAAATTTCTTCCTGACTTCATCGTTGAAGAGGAATATAATCACTGGGCTCAGGTGTTCAACAAAATGCTGGTCCAGTTCTCTAGAAAGTTTATCAAGAAGCTCCACTGGCTGTCCAACTTAATGTAAGGCATTGCTGCAAAAAATAAGTTCTGCAGCTCCAGAAAGCCACAAATTAGAGCACTCTACAAACATTTAACAAATATAAGTAAAGGGTGTCCTTTTCAGTGGTTTTAAAAAATTACCTGGATAAGGAAACTTAGTTCTCGTCTTCGTCTAATTTTCTGATATCTCTCTTCAGCTGGTCTTTCGAAGGCTTGTTTAGGCTGTCGACCATGTTCTCTAGGTAAGTCAGACATAAAACAGCGAATGTAGATGAATATAGACAGGTAAGACATCAGCATAACTAAAGGTAGGTAAGTGCTAGCATAGGAGCTGAACTGAAATTTACTTGGTATGAGAAAAATTGGCGAAACGTATTTACTACGCCCTTGTGTATAGTGCTACGATATACTTCATTTCAAAATTATTTAAACTTGGCTAACACAAAACATATAGACGTGAAAACAATAACCGAATCTATATGCTCCTAATACAGAATATAACAGTGTTATAATAACTCTTTGATAACAAAAAAAATCAAAAAAAATTTTTAGAAACAAAATAATGGCTAGCTTATAATCTTTGGCTTAGATAACATGAAAAGAAGTTTTGACGCTACTGGAATATACCCCAGCCGAAAAAAACTACTGGAATATACCCTCCTTAATAATTTTTGAGGGTACTTAAAACCACTATTTTTAAAAAAAAAAGTTGTACAAAAGCCCTTGCTAATGATGGATAGGCCCTGAGACCAAAGTCAAAGCCTAAGCCTGAATTATTGGGTGGGGTATATTCCAGTAACGCCGAAGTTTTATTCATTGATCTAAAAAATACGATGGTCTGCTCTTGGTTCTATTTATTTTCAATGTTTTTAGATGTTTCGCTGGCGCTTCGGTGTGACTGAGTATTTTACATTTTATTGTTGAATTCAAATTTTTCTAGGATTTTTTGCTCCAATGGAAAATGGCGTTGTAGCGCGAGTAACTTCATTGGTTGATACTGTAGTGGGGGGATGTTATAGCTGGTAGCGTTAAATTGGGGCTAGACTTTATGATGTTTCCTTATCGACCTACCAAATTTGTCCCACGATGGCGTTATTCTGGGGTTTGGTGTTATAGCGGGACTCGACTGTACTCTCTTACCGTTCTTATCATCTGACCTGCTAGAGGCATTGTAGGCAAAGAATTTGCTGAAGATTCGTCCCATGGAAAGACAGAAAAATCAGCTCTACAGTCGTGATAATAATAAAATCCTAAAAACACAATTTACATGTAGATGTATTGATTTTAAAGCAAAAAACCGATCACCTGTCTCTGAAAATGACTTCCTACAGCCAATTAAATTTACACTAGCCACAAAAATGAACACATAAAGCCAAACAAAAGTAATTGTCCTAAAAACTAATATATCAGTCAATTGAACAATACAATACTGCTTACAAGTAAATATATGGTTTTGAAAAAAAAGTAGTAGTTAAGCCTGGGAAAAAAGAAGACAGTCAGGCGGTTGATCGTCATTACGAACGAAAAATATAAAGTTGCTAAATAAATAAGTTAGCTAAAGCATTTAGTTGATAAATTTCATAAAAATGCTTACAATTGTAAGCTACTGTGTCAAAAAAGCCAAATCCGTACAACCAAAGAGTGTAGCCATATACCTGCAATAAATTTCTTTTTGAGAAAGGTAGTTTTGAAAAAAAAGTTCAATAAGAAAAATTTAAAGTTTTTGGAAGATTTGGAAACCTCAATATTTTCCGGGTCGCAATGATAAACTACGCGATTGATCATGTTCTGATCCAGTAATAATTTAATATATATGCGCAGGGCTCCGAATGAAAAATTTAAAAAAAAAAATAACATTCGGGTAAAAAAAGGACATTTTGACTACTTTTGGAGTAAAAGGGTCATTTTATCCAGTGCTTGTTGCCATTTTGAAGCGAAAAAAAAAGATTTTGACTAAAAAGTTCAAAAATAAAAAAAGATTTGGGTGCCAAAAAAAGGACAAATCTTTTTAAAAAGGACGATTCGGAGCCCTGTATATGCGTTTTTTTAAGTTCAAATTCACTTTAATCAGGTAAGTCATGTGCAAAAAATCGCATGCCGTGAAACGGGTAGAAAAAAACGTTTTTAGATGTGGGAAAGCAATTTTTTGAATTTTTTTTTGGTTTGCCTTGGGTAACCAAGGCAAAAAATAAATCAAAAAAATATCGAAAAAAAATGTTTTTTTTAATTGGCGCCATAACATTTTTAAAGGGACTAAGGGCTGTATAGGGAGGGTAACGGAATAATAAGAGGGGGGCACTAGTCACACAGGGCCCACTAACAAGAAGATGTTGAACATAGTTTTGAATACTGGGGCATACTGCATAAAGAAACTCTGATATACATGCTTTTCATGCATCCAGAGTCACTTTCGAGGGATTTGTGTCTAAGATATGCGTGTGTGCGCATCTCAACCTAACAAACTTTATTTTTGTAGACTAGAACAAAAAGACTGGAACAAAAACAACTCATTTTTTGAGCGTCTGAGGTGATTTTGAGTCGATATAGGGTTTTGGGAATACTTTTTTTAAAAAGGTCATTGGGGAGAGATGACTATATACAAGTAGGGTCGAATTTTTTTAGCACATGAGAAACCCGTTAATGAAATTGAAATTTTTAGATAATAAATGCTATCTTTTTTAAGTTTTTACTCGACAAAGTTTTTTAAATCCGCAAAAATTTATCCAACCTGTTGACCGGTGTATGTAATCGGCACTGCAATTATCAATTGAACTATTTGGCAAATTAAGTCGCAAGCTATCATTTGCCAGCAAATTTTAAAGAAAGCTAGTTTGTAGAACCTCTGATGACCCTAGATTTGGAAAATATATTAGGTCATGCCGAAATTTCAAAGCATTTTTTAAAACAAAAATTTCTGGCATTCTGTTTTTCACAGTTTTTAGGGTTTTCAAGTTGATCTTTCATGTTGTAGCCAAGATTATAAGTTAATTTAAAAAAAAATCTAAAAATTTGTTGAAAAAAATAGAATGCCACAAAATTGGGTTTGAAAAATTTAATTACTTTGACGAGCACAAAGATCAGTACCAAATCTCTATATAGTATTTGGACAATGTTTGTCATTCTGTCTGTCACGTTTTTGGTTTTTTTGTATTTTTTTCGCGTTTTCTGATAAGAACTCGGGAAAAGCTCAACGTTACGTTGTAGCCCGAATCCTTGGCCACATTTTGAGTTATCGCACGGCTCATTTGGCCGACACCCTGAGACGTCACTTAATTTTAAGGTTCGTCGTGCACGGTTTTTGACCCTTTGGGCATTTTTTTGAATAGTAAGGGTTTTTTTCGGGATTTTTGTACCGAAGTCGGGAAAAGCTCAACGTTACGTTGTAGCGCTAATTCTGAGCTACATTTTGAGTTATCGCACGGCTCATTTGGCCGACACCCCTGAGACGTCACTTAATTTTTAGGTTCGTCGTGCAGGGTATTTTAGGGGGTTTTTGATACTTATGGGCAAATTATTAGGCGCCTGTAAGGCGCCAGTCCACCTAGTTGAGACATATTGAGCAAAGTGACAGCTGAGAAACTTGAAATATGAAAAAGTTCCAGACAAACATAAAAAAAACATACCATAGCATAGCTAGTTGCCCCGAAAATCCGTAACAATGGAGATGCCAAAATCTCATCTAAACTTTGGTCTGGCAAAATAATAGTAGTGGTGTTCATTTGAAGTCTACTAAATAAAATAGTAAAGCATGGCAGAAGTACAGGATGATCAAACTTTTTCTCCCATATTTCTTTTTCGCACAACTTTTTCCCCATGCTCTTAATTTTTTGTTCAACCATCTATTCGAAAACTTTTGCACTGCCATTTTTGTTTAAAAAAAGTTATAACTGATTTTGGAAAATTGTCCATTTTGACGATTATTACATTTTAGCAGTGCAATATATTGGTAAAAAAGGGGTAATTGGTTGAACGTGTTGGAAATGACGTGACAACAGAAATTTATAATATAGCTGAATTATTATTTTTTATTAAAAAACCGAAATTATGTAATTAACTAAGATTAAAACACCTTAAACTGTGAACACTGTGAACCTTATATTACAGCCGATTTTTAATGCCCGTAAAATACCCCTAAAACTCCAACAAATGAGCAAGAACTTATTGTTCATTTGATAGTTCTAATGCGTTGTTCACAATAGAAGACTGCAGTCGCCACCCCGGATTGCAGTCCTCATTGTGAACACACAACAATCCACAGTCGTCACTCGGGATTGAAGTCCGCAGTGAGGACTGTGGACTGTTGTGTGTTCACAATGAAGACTGCAGTCCGGGGTTGCGACTGTGGATTGTTGTAAATTGAGTGCGGACTGCAGTCGCCACTCTCATCCAAAACTATTCACGGCGTTTATTTTTGTTTTTTTTATTAGTTTCTGTATTGCTCTTATAACCAAAATGAAGCTAAGATCCAGAGCAACATTTTGGTACCAAAATATGAAGGATCGCATAATAATTTTGCGACCAAAAATTGCAAAAAAGATTACAATCCTCACTCACAATCCACACTTACAATCCACACTCAGGATGGTAAAGTGTGAATTGTGTATGTACAATTTTTTCTCCATCATTATGTTCTATTGTAATGTTGATTTCTAAAAAAATGAGTAAAAATGTCCAAAATTTACATGTAGGTAACGGTACTAGGACAACTAGCCCATGGTCAATTCGTTCACGAGTCAATTCGTCCAGCTGGACAATATGAGTACAGCCTAAAAATTTGACGAGAGAAAAATAACTTTTTTATCTTTCCTAACGTACTCAGGGAATCATTTTGGCCAAATAGAATTGATTTCATGCTAATTGAGAATAATTCTCTAATATTTGGGGTCGAACTCTTTGGAGTGGGTACCAGTCTGAGGTATTGAGATTCTGGTTAGTCGAAATAGCATTATGGTCTCAACAAGCCGTTTTCAGCACATGATTTTGGATGTATAAAAAAGTTTGTTTCGCACTAAGAGATCATTAAATTTTTGTGGACGAAATAACCGCACGCTGTAGGTAGGCGCCAAAGGATCATCCGTACAATTTTAGCCAAATCACTATGCATTCGCATGAACTTATGTAAACAGTCTATAAGCCTTTCAATCGACAAAATGTTTTATTTGGCAAAACAGTCGCAATAACTCAACAGAAAACATATTTTCGGCTATCTCACAACAATTACAACAGCAAATTAGAGAATATTTAAATTCCGCGCCATCCAATTCGTTCTTCTTGCCATTCAACGGATCCAGCTCCATTAAAGTACTCCATTAGCTTTTGTTGAATATTCTTGCCATCTTGAGTCACGTAGTTGCTATCTGGCGCAGCGCTTAAAAGTCCCTCTATTTGTTCTCTCCATCCTCCATTAGCTTGATCGTTTGTGTCGGCCAGATCTATAAGGTGAAACAGTTTGGAAAAAATTAAAGCCGAAAAAGCAAACTTTGCGGTGAGCGAACTGCTGCGTGCCTAACATTGAAATTGTGAAGGGCAAGGCAAGCTTTTATGATGTTATCGGTGTTGGATATTTTTGTCTCTAACGGCTTGAGCAACACCCGGTAAGAACAGGCCAAAATGGCGAAGATCAAATTCTCGGACTTTCTGAATGATGGCGGAATTGCGCGTTGCTAGATCATCACTAGATCCTTTTTTCATTTCCTGCTTTGTTTGCATTGTTCGAAAATCGCACTAGAAACATAAGAGAATGAAGTGAGAGTACAGAAAAAATATGGTTGTCACAAATTTGATGGCTAATTAATTTTAATAAATCTTAATTGGATAAAAAAAATATAGTCTTTTGAAAAGACATCCTATCCAAAATGAACAACAATCCTCACTTCAAATGAAAAACAATCCTCACTCAGTGCAGATTGTAAGTCCGCACTCTAACATTCCTATTGTGAACACACAACAGTCGCCACTCTCACTGCGGATTGTGAGTCCGGAGTGAGGGTGGCGACTGCAGTCCACCATTGTGAACTAGGCATAAGCCTCAGGTTTCGTTGACATCAAAAATAACCATTTATTTAGCATTGGTGCTGAGATACGCTCATTCAAAGGAAACATTTCCTTTTTAGCAAACTACAGGTGTAGTAGTCAAAATTTTGATTAATCGTCGCGATCTCTAATAACATCTTAGTGCTACGATTTAGCTCAGATCAAGAGATACAAAACTAATTTTTACATGATTTTTTGTTAAATGTTAAACTATTGAGGTATGGATTTTATTTTATGATAATCTGTAAAAATGAGCAAAATTCAAGTTTTCTACAATCGATTGATTTTTCACGGTAATGTTTTTTCACTATGTCATATCTTAACATTCTTACATTCAAAAAAATCTGCAAAGTTAGATTGTAGCTCTTGATCAACGTAGCGCTGGAACTATTTTGGTATAAAATCTAAAAATCAACTTTTAGTTTTAAATTCTAAAAAAATTAAACACCCTGTATTTTTCTGGAAAATTGTCATGTTCGCTTGTAATAAACATATCTCAGCGCTAAGTTTCAGTAAGATGTTTATTTTAATGTTGAACGGAACCGGAGATTCAAAGCTTACAAAAAAGCTATAGCTTATTAAGCTGTAAGTTGTGAAAAGTTATAGGCGCTTCAAGTTGGTAGAATATAAGTTCCACCTTGTCTTTTGATATTTATTTGAGATCAAAAATCACATGGATAATTTTCGCTTCAACCGAACTAAAATTTGAGAGAATATTGAAATTAATAAGCGGTTGGTACAAATTTCATATAAAAATTAAAAATAGCCTATTTGCTAGTACCTTACACTTTGAAAGTTAATCCGTGCGATTAATTAGGGGTTACAAAGGGAACAGACATTTGGAAAGAAAAAATTGTGAAACTCTATAGTTTTAAAAAAGCACAAAAAAACGGCCCCGAAAATTGTTTAAATACAAAATAACGGATTTGTTTATGAAAACGTGATTATAAAAATGATTTTATGTGTTTTGTACTTGAGTAACTAATACGTCCCCAGTCTATATTAGAGAACTACCTATTACGGTAAAATTAGTGTGTTAAACTATGATTATTGCAGTTTGTTTTAACAATAATTCTACTACATTTTTCAAAGTCGAAAAATAGATAATAAGCGACTCGTACAAGTTAGAATAAATACGGTAAGCTAAAAAAAGCACAATTGATAAATAAAAACGGACATACAGTCGACGCTCGTATAACGTAACTCGATTTAACGACGCTATTTCATCCGACGCTACTGGAATATAACCCTTCCAAAAAAGCTACTGGAATATACCCTCCCCAATCATTTTTCGAGGCACCTAGAACCACCATTTTTTGAAAAAAAATTATACAAAAGCCTTTTCTAGTAATATATAGGTTCTGAACCTAAGCCTACGGGCGTGAGTCAAAGCCTAATCTTAAATTATTGGGTGGGGTATATTCCAGTTGCGCCGAAAATCTTGTTTTTAATAGAGCTTTTAAGTTGATGTCGATGTGACCTTGACTAATTACTGTGAACACAGCATTACACTTCCCGTTTTTTTGTTATAAATGGATTCTAAGAGATGTGAAGACAGAATGTAAGACTTATTGTGAAGATTACAGATGAGAAGTGGGAGCTTATTTATCTAAATATGGGGTCTGGGGTTTACAAGGATTGAAATTGACGAAAAATAGATAAAACCGAACAGCAAGAGTAAGATATTTGAGGTTACTCATGAAAGAATGTTTTCCCGTACTACTTTTTATGAATAGCTACACGCAATATTTTTTTCTTGTTGTAAGCTATTTTAAAGAACGACTATCAGTTTGTGGTACTTTTGATTCGTGGCAATCGATACGTGCCACTATCGATACGTGGTACTATCGATTCGTGGTACTTTTCATTTGTGACTGGTTAAAATACTTTTCGACCCCAAAAATTCTCCTTTTCTGTTGGAAATGTCTAGTTGGCTCTAGGTCTATTCGTCCACTGGCAATTCATTCATGGTCAATTCGTCCACAATTTTTATGATCTCTAAGAAACAAATAAAAAATTCTATCCAAACTAAAACTGTGTGCTGAAAACGCTTTGTTGAGACCAAAATTTAGAATCTCAATACTCTGGTATCCACCCACCCTAAGGTGGTCGACCAGAAATGTGTGGAATCATTCGCATGGTACTTTTTCTTGTATCAGATTTGTCTGCATCATAATTACTTCTTTTGCATCAGATATGCACTTTCCAACCTCGAAAATGCCCCACAACATTCCAAACTTCTCAAAATAGGACTGAAAACCCCAAACCTCTCTGAACAACGGTTGATTGATCGATCAGCCTAAGCAGGTATTTATGGCACCAGTGACCCTCACTTTAATATTACTCAACTCGTGGTGAAGATTTGACTTGTAGCATCCTTGATTTGAACAATGTCGAGAGAGATCCTGAACGGCGCTCGCGATGGCCAACGATTCCAAGAAAGATAAATGGGAATAAAACCACCATCCGATACAGAAAGATGTGAATCTGATGCAGTTCAATAATCTTAAAAAGGAGGCTTTTCAGAGACGAAAAGTGTTTTAATCAGTCACAAATGAAAAGTATCACGAATCGATAATACCACGAATCGATAGTGCCACGAATCAATAGCCACGAATCGATAGTGCCATGAATCGATAGTGCCACGAATCAAAAGTACCACGAACTGATACTTTATCATTATAAAAAATAAAGATGCAGGCTTTTAAAAAAAAGCATGCCGTATTTTCTTTACTAATTAGCCTCTCTGTAATAATAAGCCTTTCGCAATTTTTTCACCAATATCTCAGCTTAGAGCGAATATATATTTTTGAAATTAGTTTGCTGCGTTTTCCTAACTTTCACGAGCTCCAAATATTTTGATTTTTGGAATTGGTTGAGCGCTCAAAAGTTTTGAGATCAGCCTGGAATTTAACCGGTTTTGGATTTATAAGACTGCATGAAGGGTTAGAGTTTCACGCACATATTTTAAATCCGAGCAAGGATTAGAAAGAGCTAGGCAAACTGCGTTGCTTTTTCATGGTCTTTTAAATCAAACCCAGTTTTGATGAATTATATTTTGAGAAGACATATTATTTACGAAATATTTGGCTCTATATGTGTTCAAGGGACATCCGAAAAAATATGCCTTGGTCCCCCTGTTGTTTATTTTTGTAATCTTTAGGCTTAGGTTTAGGCAAGACTTAGCCAGCAAATGTTTAAACGGACTCAAACATGGATTTTTGCTCGTAGGTCTATAGCAAGATAAATTTCTAGACTCAAGAAAAATAGACATTTCCTTATGTAAAATCCTGCAATTACACTTATATGGAGAAGTTTTCGCTTCAATACATATGGATCATCCCATAAGCTTACAAGTAAGACATGTGTTTAACATAAAATACGCTGGCTTCTAACATACGCTAGCCAATTCCTGCCTGAATCTTAGCTTAAAATCACAAAAATAAACAACAGGGGGACCAAGGCATATTTTTTCGAGGATCCCTCGAACACATATAGAACCAAATATTTTTTGGCAGAGCAGAACTATATTTTCACAGAATAAAGACATGTTAAGGATAAAAATATATTATTAAAATATCGCAAAAAAAGTTATTTTGAAAAAAATAGCGTCCGCAAGCCGCCTACGCAAAACTGGATTCACTTATACGAAACTGGACAAAATGCCAAGAGGCAAATTTTCAAGGGTTTTTTTAAAAGGGCATGTACATTAAGAAGCTATGTGCGCAAATACTTAAAGATAAATTTTTAAAAGGCGCCTGCTTAGGCGGAGTCGCCCTAGTACGGTGATACTCTTTTAAATATTGATAACAGTGAGCGTTAGGAAGCTTGCAATGTAAAAATTTTCTAAAACAAATACCAAGTTTTTACTTAACATGAGCTATCTCGGGTAAACAATGCTTAGAATTTAGTAAATAAAAATTATTACAAAAGGAATTTTCAAAATATATTCTCCATACTACATTTATAAGTTATATATGGGTGAGAAGATACAACTTTTGAAGCAAAAAATTAGCAAAAAGCACATTGTATTGTTTGAAGTCAAAAACTTCAATTTGTTAACTCAATTATAACTACCAGGCGTTCAAAAAGTTCACGTTTTTTAAAGCAGCTGGTTAGACACTAAATATGTTTTAAAAAATTTTCCCAATACAGTCAAACCTCGATTATCTGGCACCCCTCGGATAAATAAGGTGCCGGATAACTATAGGTGATTGTTCCTTTATTTCTTTGCCGGCCAACCAAATCAGGGTTTTTATCCGCATAGTCTCGTTATAGCGAGCTTGCAATATAACGAAAATTTTGTCTGGTCCCACCAACTTCGTTATAACCAGATTTGACTGCATAGATAATATTAATACAATTATTAGTCAACACCCTTAAAAATGGAACGATAATTGATCAAAACTTCTTCCGTAAATATCTCGTAGATATATTCAAAGAATTTGACACATTTGAATCAGAGATTGACATAATAAAAAAAATAAAAAATTTTATTTTTATGAATCTGATAGCCAAGTTTTTACATCAAGGTTTTCGTGTTCCAAAAAATATTTGCAGCTATTTTGAATTTGGGTTGAAATTCGCAAGCATGACCCTTTCAAAGCTATCGTATTCTGAAATAGCAAAGACAGAGAAAATAGCAAGTCTTTAAAAACTTTTTAAAACTCTTCCTCATCAAAAATTGTTGTGAGGCTTTAGTTATTCTATTTTTAAATCAACCAAAATAAACAAGAAAAGAAGTATTTATGCAGTAAATGTCATTTTCTGCGAGAAAATTTTTTTTATTCATTAAAAATATTACTTAAATCTACCGAGGCACTAAAAACACTCTCAATAGTTGGAACAAGTTTGACTATAAATATATAGTCCATTTCCTATATTACTTGAATAGCAGTGCAGCCTTATGAGTGCTGCAGTAGAGCAACTTTGTTAGATGTGGACCTGAATTATTCTGCTTTAAGAAGTGCAAATTTAGTTGATGTTTCAGTTTTTTTTCCACCTGTTAGTTTAAAAAAATTTTGAATTATTTTTGAATTTTAATAATAGTGCGATAAAGTTAACTAACACCGCTAAATATAGCACGAGCAAAGTTGCTATTTGATAATTTTGAAGTAAAGAACATTCCAGGAAAAAAGAAATCTTAACATTTTTTTTCACATTTACACAGTGCTTTTTCAGAATTGATGTAAAAATAAACACAAAAAACAAACAAAGTGAGCAAAACTTTACAGAATGGTTTTTGGACTGCATTATGTTGATGAATACGCTAAAAATATATCAGAATATTAAAATAAAATTATAAATTTGGTAAAAGACCAATTGAGTCTACGGCCATGGCAAATTGCGGGAGACAGCTTCGCGTGAACTTTTGACAGGACGGCTCGTGTGGACGGGGTGTCACATTGTTTGAAAATCCGGAAGGCACGGCGACGGACGGTCCCGGCCACGGGGCAGTCACTATGCCCAGTTTACAAAACTGTGTTCTAATTCTGTCTTTTGGAATAGACAGCTATATACTTATTACTTTAAAATTGAATGACCTTGGTCTTCAAAGCAAAAAGGCAATTTACTTGCACTTTACTTGAGGTTGTTTGGACACCTTGTAGTTTGATTTTTGATTTTTCGCATGCGTCAATATTGCGTCATTTTCTTTTTAATTAATCATTGCTTTCCACATAAATTTTATATATATATTATATAAATTTTTAAGCTTGTCATTTTGGTAGAAATTCCTAAATAAGCTTTGACAAACTAAATTCCCTTAAATTGTTTTTTCACCGAAAAAAGTATTTTTAATCAGCAAACTTCGGTCAAAACAAGGGTTTTCCATTATAAAAATTTCCAGCTGGTGCATGCAGCATCAACAAAAATGATAGTAATGGCGAACGAAGTGCTATAAAACAGCAATCAGTCATTCGATCAGTTTGTTCCTTCTTCGCTATCTCATTAACCTGGGTTTATTTTACTAGAACTCTGTTCGTGTTACATCAATAGATATTTGTTCTTTCCTACCCCTGGTTTACCCTTGTTTTTTTGCTCGTTGACCAAATAAAAAACAGGTTGTTTCCAGAAATTAGGTTTTTTTTTAATTAGGTTTTTAAGGCTTTTTTCTATGTTACTTTTCAAAATTCTGTTTCGCAAATAGATAGTTTTGGTATGTAATGTCTAAAAACGCTATTTTTGCTTGGCTCCCCCTGTGGTTTGTGTCTTCTTGTCATCCATAGACCAGAGAACAAACCACAGGAAGATCAAGCGAAAAATAGCGTTCTGACATTATGTGTCAAACAATTATTTTTGGCGGAAAAAATCGATGAAAAAACATAATTTTAACAAACGACCAGAAAAGAGCTATGAGCTTTTTAAAATGGACAAAGCTTTTTTTTGCTGCAAAAAGACTTTTTTTTGCTGCAAAAAAACTTTTCTTTGCTGCAAAAAGTCTTTTTTTCGCTGCAAAAAGACTTTTTTTGCTGCAAAAAAACTTTTCTTTGCTGCAAAAATTCTTTTTTTCGCTGCAAAAAGACTTTTTTTGCTGCAAATCGGCTTTTTTTTTGCTGCAAATCGGCTTTTTCTGGTCCAAACTATTTTAGCTGTAATTTGGCGTGCGGTCGATTGGTCCACAGGTCAATTGTCCACAAAATTATTTTCAAATTAATCTTTTTTTTCTTGTGAAGAACTTCTGTTATTTTAACAGTTTTTGGATAATTCAGCCTTAACCCTACTGGTTAATCCACGCACCAACCAAACCAGTGGTCGTCCACCTGGAGCAAATTTTTTTTCACGTTTTTCATGTTCCAAAAGATGGTTGATAGTGGTAAAATGCCATTTCCAGGTATTTTTGATTTTTGGTTGAAATTTGAGTTTTGGTAAATCAAATTATTCCCCAATACTCAAAAATATTCCAGAAACCCATATTTCACTATTATCAACCATTTTCAGCTTGCCCGTATTAGTCCAGAAAAAACAATTTTGCGACATAAACGTGAAAAAAATCGATCCAAGTGGACGACCACTTGGTTTAGTCGGTGCATAGATTATCCAATGAAAACTGAGGTTGATCATAGAAAAACATTGTAAATTTTTGAAAAATTCTTTTACCAGTCGACAATATTACTACCCGGGTACCAGTACACTGCCTGAGTTTTCCAACCTGGGTACGACCACCTGGGCACAACAAAACCAAGTGGTCGTCCACTTGGATCAAACTTTTATGGTCTAATAAACAACCTGGGTACCACCTAGAAACAACCACCACCAAAGCACCACTACTAGGCACTTCTACTCCTGAATTACCGGTACCTGTCAATGCCTTGGTACTAGTACCGTACTACTACCTTAACACCAGTCAGCTTCGGGGTCATTCCAGCAATTTAACGAACTATAAATTACCCCACAAAATGGAATTTTACTATTATCAAACCCTCTTTAGAATGCTCGAATTAGTGTATAAAACAGGTAATAGAACCGAAAACATAAAAAATAATTTAACAACAAAGGATGACCACTTTTGTTTGGTGGTGCGTGGATTAACCAGTAGGGTTAAGGCTGAATTATCGAAAACTGTTTAAATAACAGAAGTTCTTCACAAGACAAAAAAGATTAATTTGAAAATAATTTTGTGGACCAATTGACCTGTGGACCAATCGACCGCACGCCAAAATTACAGCTAAAATAGTTTGGACCAGAAAAAGCCGATTTGCAGCAAAAAAAAGCGATTTGCAGCAAAAAAAAGTCTTTTTGCAGCGAAAAAAGAATTTTTGCAGCAAAAAAAGTTTTTTTGCAGCAAAAAAAGTCTTTTTTGCAGCAAAAATATTTGCAGCAAAAAAAAGTCTTTTTGCAGCAAAAAAAAGTCTTTTTGCAGCAAAAAAAAGCTTTGTCCTTTTAAAATTGGCAATATTGTTCAATAGTATTGAATCAATACCCATCTTTATCTAGTATTTGGACTGAGTAAGTCACACTGATTTTTCTTTCTTGTGGCTTTTCAGGTGTTACCCAGGTAGTGGTACCCAGGCGGTAGTACCGAGGTAGTGGTATCCAGGTGGTAGTACCCAGGTAGCGGTGCCCAGGTGGTCGTTACCTAGGTAATGGTACCGGCAAAAGTGTTTAAAAATTGAGGTAAAAAAAGTGTCAATCCCGGTCTGTTGGCATGTCGTCTCGAATGTTATAGGTAAGAGCGCTGACCGTATCACGATAATTGACGTATTGCTTTCAAAATTTGGCGCTTGTTAAGGCGCCAGTAACCCTAGTTATTTATATTTTAGATATCTTTGTGACTAAAGAACCCTAATCATTTTGATCTAAAAGAGTGAAAATGAGTGCAGTAGCTCGTGAAATCACTTATGCCCTTGAGTCTCATCCTAATGCCCCACACAGTGGTGCTCGAGTGCTACTTTCCTCATCATCTACAGATATTTTATCCTCTTTTGAAAGATGATAACTTTAGGCAAGCAATCTTATTATCTAGATTTGTATGTTTTTGGTCATAAGAAAGAATTTTAGTGAATGTATAAGAGATGTGCTCGATACTTCTTTGCTTGTAGAAGAAGTGCATCCACTCATATACTGAATTATTGTGAAAATAAACACGAGCAATCTGAACAGTATGACGCTGCTGTGCTTTCCAACGTCATTACTAGTCAAAAGTTCTGAATTCTGAAAATGTTTATATTTGAAGTATTTTTTTGGCATCCATGCTGTTTATAAGCCGGCCACAATTGAAGTGCAGGTAACGGTCAAGTATCGTAACACATTTAAAGAAAGGCTTTTTTTGAAAAGCTTTTTTACCACTTTTTCAGGTCCACTACTAAAAAATAAAGTTTCCACTCATCTGATAGAAAATAGACTTTAGAGAGGACCTCGTATCTCACATACCGTATTCTCTCTGTTAAACCCACTGAGGGATTATTTTTCAATCCCCCAAAATCTTGAAATTGTCAATTAAAAGTGGCCCTAAGTCTGAACTCTAGTTATAAACCCACAAACCGAGGGGTGTGGGTTATTAGAGGTGTGGGATTATTAGAGAAAATACGGTATGTCTACCCAGCCATCACAGTGGGAAAGCATGTATTGTGGCATTCTATTTTGACGGCTGTAAATACATTTTGCCTTAGTCGAGTCGACATTTCAAGGCTAAACTTCACTTTACCGGAAATCCGAAAAGACGGTTTAAAGCGCTCCAAAGAAAACACGTTTTCAGTGTGGGAAGGTCCATTTTATCGAAATAAAATTTTTTGACTTGCCTTGGTACACCAAAATTTTTAGTTGATTGAAAACAAGCAAAAGATCGCCGAACTATTGTCTGCTTTGTTAGGAGTGCTTAAACCAGGAGCTGTGTCATCATTCGAGAAAACTTAGGTGTGCGACATTTATTTTAGTCTATTATACCTTTATATCTTTATTTCTTGTAGATCAATACTCTGCCCAGCTGATCTCTGAAGTGACAAAATTCTTAGACGTTTTCGCCACTTCCAAAGACGACAAAGTTCTTGTTTTCAATTTCTACGGCATGAACCAGGTACAAGACTCCATGTTGCGCACAAACAACTTCTTAGATGTCTTTTGGACACTGAGCAGTCGGAGTTGTGACAGTCGCAGTGCTCACCTAGCGACGACGACGACCAATTGTCCACTTTCCGGGAGTTCCTGGACAGAACACAGTACACCGAGGATAATGTGGTCATTTATGAGTGGATTTTCGGGCAAAATTTCATCAGTCCAGGTAAAAATTCAAAAATTTGTTAAATTTTAACATTCTATTAAAGGTGGAATCGATGAAAATCGCCGGGTTTTAAACACTTTAAAAAGCTTCAACCAGGTCAAAAAATGCTGGATATTGGGTAGGCATTGGGGGTGGTGCTAGACAAGTTGCTAAGTTGGTTTCTTTAAACAATTTTGATATTTTAATCTTAGGTTAATATATGTTCAGGAGTTTGGTGTGCATGTGTTGGGTTGTGATCTCTCCTCCAACATGATTCTGCACGCTTTTGAGCGCAATCAACGAGACAAAGACCATCGAGTAGAGTTCAGAATAGCTGATGCTATGGTCTACAAGTATGAACCAAATTCTTTTGACGGTGAGTTTCTGATTTTTTTAAAGTGTCTCAGCCTAATAATCACATGTAAATTTGTTTCAGTAGTGTATAGCCGAGATTGCATTCAACACATCAAAGATATAAATGTGCTCTTCAAAAATATTTATGTATGTTTAGACTTATTTGAAAGCACTAAACATCTAACTGGGAAAATTCTGATTCCCTCCTCAAAAATACCTTTTATCTCTAAAATTTGTTAATTTACAGGACTGGCTCAAGCCAGGTGACAAATGCTACTAACAATGTACGGGAAAGGTCATGGCATATTAAAGCCGAAATTCTTGGAATATGTCAAGCAGAGACAGTACTTTTTGAAAAATTTAGAAGAGTTTCGACAGGTAAGGTTCTTAGCTAACACTATTTGAACTTATATTTTAAAAAAAACTTTTAGCTTGCTGAGGACGCTGGCTTCACAAATATTTTCACTGAAAATATGACTCCTAGGTTTCGAGAAATTTTGATGGAGGAGAGGCAAAAAGCAATTGACAACAAGGAAGAATTTGTTCAAGTATATTTTTAAATTGAAATCAGTTTTTAATCTCATATTGAAATGACAAATTTTAGAAGTTTGGTAAACATCATTTCGACAAACTTATTCATAGTTGGGAGGACAAGATGCAATTTATCAAGATGACAACCATAACTGGCTGCTTTTAAGAGCTGACAAGCTTTGCATTAAAAATTTGAGGAATTTTTTTTTATTAAGCAATATGATTATTGAAATAACGGCTAAAAAGTAAAGCTTTCAGATTATTTGGCAATTGGTTAACGAGATCAAGCCAGTAATTAGTAATCACTCCATGCAATAGCACTTATCCCACATAATCGTCATTAATAGCTGGATACCGCCTTTGAAACTGGTCATTATTAACGAACACAATTGGAGGACGAGTAATCACAAAACTTTGCTCATCTTCATTGGCATTTATCGGATTAGCACTTCCTAGTTTGGGAAATGATGGCACATCTCCAGAGAGAAAGTCTCGCTCTTGTTCTAGTTCCAGCTCCATTTCCAGATAATCGACTTCACGAAGAGCGTCTTCAAAGAAACATTTTTTCATCTGGCTTAGCTTATCTAAGCAAGGCAGATAACTAACATCGAGTTTTGTCTCGTTTTTCGGCATCTTAAAGAGCCATAAGTCATAGAAGACATTAGTTAAACTAAGAAAAACAAAACCTGATCGCAAAATATGAGACATTTCTCGCCAGACGTAGTAGTAGTGATCCCATTGTCTACACAGCATTTCTTGTGATCTTTATTTTGAGAAGCGCAGTAATGAATAATTGAAGCAGCTTCTATGGACACTCATCACCACGAAAGAACATTGAGCGCAACTTAATTGAGATGATAAAATTTCAAAATGATGAACAATAACCAACTAACCGCATCAGAAGTATAATTAAGAAAATTGCATTTCGATAGACAACCACTTGGCAGGCTCCAAGTATGACAGCAATGAAGAAATATTTGATCAGGGGTCTAAAAAACCAAAAAAGCCAAATTAAAGCCAAAAAAGTTAAAAAAAAACGGCACAGTTTTTTAAGCTCCAAAATACAAAGGTCTGTAAAATTGAAATTTTGGGCGCTACTGGAATATACCCTTCCTAAAAAGCGCTACTGAAATATACCTCACCCATTATTTAGGCTTAGGCTTAGGTTTAGTCTCAGGGCCTATCCATTACCAGCAAGGGCTTTTGTACAACTTTTTATTTCAAAAATGGTGGTTTTGGAACCCTCCAAAATTATCGGGAGGTATGGTATATTCCAGTAGCTTTTTGGGTGGGCTATATTCCAGTAGCATCAAATTTTGGTTATCTTCATAGTTCAAGGAGGAGTCCAACTCTAATATAGAAGTACATAAAAATGTAAGTACTAGGTGATTACTCTCAACATACTTAAGTTTTATTTGACGCCGTTCAGAAATTAGTTTAATCTCGAGCGAAATCGGCTATTTTAAAAAAGATTTATATTCTTCATAAAATTTCGTACCAGAATCAGTCAGGCCTTTGCGTGTTAATAACTTATAAATATCAAAGATATAGATTTATCTTAGAATCCTTACTTTTACAGACTTTAAATTTGAAAAAAAAAATTCGGAGCCTGAACATGATCAGCTGCGAAGTACCTTTGGAAAAGTTCCATCCGATTTTTCCATTTTCATAAGCTTGTTTCTTAACTCTGGCTCTTCAGCTTGAAAGTCATTTGCTTCAATTTTTTCAACTTCGTCAGCATGTTGAAAAGTTCTGGCAGCTCTAGCTTTAACTCCACAGTAACGAAAAGCACAAGAATATGGAGTGTAGGATATGGACAGTATGCGGCTCCAAGTCCTAAACCACAACCACCGAGAGAAAGCACTAAAAATAATGGGTTTTGAGGGTGATTATTGTTTGTTGCTAAAAAAAAATTACCCCACAAACAAAAGATAGCTTTAATGACATTAAAAAATAAATCGCCAAATAAAAGTTAGCCCACATAACTTGTTTTGCAGTCTAACAAATGTTCACATTATTCAAGACCACTTTAAAATTTTGAAAGAAAAATATTGGTGGAAGATGAAAATTGAAGTTTAAGGGCGATCAACTCTTCGGGTCAAACTCTCTTCAAATACAAATATTTACTCTCTCAATTTTAAGGAGAGGATAAGTAATAATTTACATAGCGGATCGTTTGTGAATAAACAGACAAGTTGAGAAGAGGCCATAAAATGATGTATATTTAGATTATGCTTTTGTTAGCGACGAAAATAATTTGAAATAATCTTTTGGCGCGAGTTTAAATTATTCAAATTAATTGTGAAAACATATTGCAAAAAAGAAATATTTGTCAATGTAAATGTAATATAAACAAGAGTCTCTTTTTATCTGCTGCATTGTTGTTCTTTTTGTTTGCTCTAAAGCAATTAAAAACTTGTCAAATGTGCATTCCAGTTTTGAATAGTAAGCGAGACAAATCACCTGCAACTGTGTAATGTCCGATTACTGTGATATGATTTTTGACAAGTCAACAAATCGGCTGAAACAATATATGCAATTCGATAAACACTAAATTGCAGTGTTATGCAACCAAATTATACTAGATTTAAAAATTGATCTCAATCAGGGCTGCCAACCATAGTTTATGCTTTTGTTAGTGACCGCCTGTCCAGCCAGTCAGCCCCGTCGCCGTACCGTCCGGACAAAATAGGACAGTTTAGCTCTCCTGGGTCGACATGGTATGACTTTAGCTCAAGAGTGTCGAGTTGAAGAGAAACCCCTCCCTTCTAAACGCATACTCCGCCTCTGCCCCAAAAAGTGATTAGAAAAATGTTTCTGAATTGAAAGCTTCACGGTACCAGTGCTGTAAATCTCGACACCGGCTAAAGTACAGGCACCTGTTTTTAGCAGTTGTCAATATTACCCAGCCCGGTGCCGCGGACAATTAGTTAGCGCAGACATCGGCCCCGCGCTAGGAATAAAAGATTAATCATTTAAACCTTTTCACACAGTAGCACGAGCCTAGTGCAGTGTTAATTCACAAGGGATTTTACGTCATAATTTCTTCGGCACCAGGCCGGTGCCGCTATGTAGAAAGGTTTAAATGATTTTTTGGCGCTACTCGGTTATAAAGTGCTCCTCGGGAATAGGCCGGAAAAGGGGGGATACCCTTTTTGGCCGAATAATCGAAGATGTTGTGGTGCAGGCATAAGTATGAGTACTTTTCATGGACCAAGCCGATCAGCGGGTGGACCCCGCGGGTTTACACCTTGGCCTACCACTTTTTGAGAGCTAGGCTGAATTTTTGGATGCTGGCCTCTGGCCGGCCTTATAGATCGAGGGAAATGCTCTTCGGTGAAAAAGCAAAGATGTCGAACATAGTTTGAATACTGTCAAATTTTAATTTTATCAGTTCAAATTTTATCAATCCGCGCATGTCGGCACCGGCTACCGTATCTCGGCAACGGCTACCGTATTTCCTCTAATAAGCTTATTGCCACAACAACCATCGCCCCGACTTTTACTACAATCGACTACGGGTTACATAAAATATAGCAGAAAGACAATAATTCGCCCGATCGAAAAGTAAAGGCGTTCGGGCCACTATAGATATTGCACAGTACTCTGCATTCTCAATTTTCACAAAAACTGTCACAAACAACTATCAAACAATTATCAGCCGCATAAATTTATTTTGAAAGAGATACAATAGACCATCCAATGAGTTCAGTTTTGACAATCATAGTCCCAAAATCACAATTGCTGGTTTCTTCCTTTTCTTAACCGGCAATTTAGGGACTCGGACGACTGTATCATTTGGTAATTTGAAGCCTAATACATGACCGGAAAAAAACATTTGTTATAGTCGACCAAATTCAAGAGACGCGTTAGCTCACCTACACCAGAGAATGGAGTATACCCGGTCGCAACGGACGAAATAGGACGTTTCACTTGGTCTTTGCTGGTGATGCTGCCTTGCGAACTCTTTTCTGTTTCTTCGGCTGTTCATTTTGCATATTTTTGTAGTAAGCTACTTCTGCAAAGAATGAGTGATAAATGGTGATGCTAGTGCCTGCCATTTTATTGATTCGATTCATATGAAACTGAAACTCTGGTCCATGAGCGGAACGGTCTTGAAAGCGCTTGGTGAGGCACAAGTGGGCATGTATCATCTCATGCTAAACGACAGTAGATATTTACGCAATTAAATCAAAATAGTAACTCAGTACACAAACCAAAAGAGTTTGGACGAGGTCTTTCCTTGGACGCAACTTTAGCAAAGGCTCACTTAAGCGAATTGTGCATAGACCACTAAGAGTATGAAATTCGCAAATACCGGCGCAGCTAAAGAGTTCTAGTTAAGAACAGAAACAGATAGATTAAAAATGCCTAGTCAATTTATTGCTCCATTCAACAGTGCAAGTACAGAGAGAACCATAGAAAAACTGATCGTTGAACAAGACAAATTGAGCGTACACATCTAAATAATCCAAATTTGCTTAAAATGACCAAAGAAAAAAAATGAAGATACCTGGAGTAGGATCGACGAGTTCATAAGATGGATCCACCAAATTTTTAGGTGCAAAGTCTCTGCTATAAGTCATTGAAAGTTCTAAACATAGAATTGAAGAAGCTACGAATATTCAGCTGCAAAAATCCATTCATATGAAACTTTCAAGAAAAAATTAGGCGTCTATTAGGCGTCCTTTATTATGTTGATTCAAAAGCGCGCCACTTTCAGATGACTACTTTCCGTATGTATTCTTCAGCGTTCAATTTATTTTGATATCCAATGATTAGTGATGTGAAGGAGGTGGACTTTGACTCTTCCTACCCGCTTTAAAAAACTTTCTTTACTCTGTACACTTCCAAGTCTATACACGTATTAGTTTTTGCTTCAGTTTTTTGTGTAATTTCTACTTCCACTCATGCTTTTATCTTTTTCAGTGAAGATGATTTCTGTAAAGTCATCCGCGGTGAAAATGCATCTTTCTCGGGTGGTTCCTTGTTTGTCTTGCAGAGTTTGGAGTATCGTTCAATTCATTCTTCGTCCACGGCTAATCAGCAAGCTGAAAAGGCCTCTCTTCCCTCGCATTCTAGAGCCCAGAGGACCATTCCGAATGTTGTTTTGGTGGATGCCGTGAGAACGCCCTTTGTTGTATCCAACACAGTTTACAAAGAACTGATGGCAGTTGATTTGCAGCGTCATGCCCTGCGAGGTTTTTTTCTTCCTCTAATCGGACTCCTCTAATTGCCTCTAATTGGAAATGTATATTATTTTTAGCGCTTGTTGATCGAACTAAAATTCCTTTCCATGATATTGGACATATTGTCTGTGGAACTGTTGTTCAAGAATGCAAGACCAGTAACATTGCCAGAGAAGCTGCTCTTACTGCTGGTTTTCCGGACAAGGTGCGTCTCTTTATTGTTGTATGATATTGGACAATTAAAACATCTTCTTGCTTTAATTCAGATTCCTGCACATACCGTTACTCTGGCTTGCATATCTTCGTCTCTTTCGGTCCACAATATCGTGAATATGATTGAAACCGGTTACTGCAAAGCGGGTATTGCTGGTGGTGTTGAACTTCTATCTGATTTTCCTATTAGATACAATAGAAAGGTTTGTAATTTTATCAATAATCTTTGGGTTAGAGCTTCGATGTTACAATTTTTAGGTGCGCTCAGCTATGATCGATTTGCAAAAAGCTAAGACTTTCGGGGACAGGCTCAGCCTGGCATCGACTATCGCAAAGAACATTTTGAGTCCAGAACTTCCTGCTGTTGCTGAATACACGACAAATGAAGTCATGGGTACGAGCGGTGACCGACTGGCTGCTGCCTTTGGTGTCTCTAGAAAGTTGGTCTTCCTTTTTCGTTCAACTGGTTGTTAAAATTATGTTCTTTTTTAGGGAGCAAGACGACTACGCTATCCGTTCTCACACATTGGCAGCCAAAGCTGCAAAGGAGGGAAAGCTAACTGATCTGGTGCCGCTCTTCATTGACAAAGGAAAAAAGAAGTCGACCATCAGTGCTGACAATGGTGTTCGTATCTCTACCCCCGAGCAGTTGGCTAGATTGAAGCCTGCTTTTATTAAACCTCATGGAACAGTCACGGCAGGTCGGACTTTTAATTTCTTTTCATGGAGTCATGGTAAATATTATCCTTCAGGTAATGCCTCGTATCTAACTGATGGTGCCTCTGCTGCTTTGATTACGACGGAAGAGTATGCATTGCAGAATGGGCACAAGCCAAGGGCCTTTTTGCGGGACACCATGTTCGTTGCTCAGGATCCGAAAGACCAGCTGCTGCTTAGTCCTGCGTACGTTATCCCGAAATTGCTAGAAAAGGTATCTTTGCAACATTTTTGTTTTTGAAAGTGTGTGCGATCATATGAAATTTTAGGCTGGTCTTAAACTGCAGGATATTGATGTGTTCGAAATTCACGAAGCCTTTGCTGGTCAGATTTTGGCTAACCTGAACGCCATGGATTCAGACTGGTTTTGCAAAACCTATATGAATCGTCCTGCCAAGGTGTGAATTAAATTATCAACATTAGATCTCAGTACAGTTCAGTATCTTTTTTAGTTCGGTCGAGTTCCAATAGAAAAGATGAATCTTTGGGGTGGCAGTCTGTCTTTAGGACATCCATTCGGAGCTACGGGCGTTCGCCTTGTCGCTCATGGTCTGATTATTCGTGTATAATAAATTAACATATATTATTTTGAACGTTTTAGCTGCTAATCGCTTAATTGCCGAGGGTGGACGCTATGCTGTGATTGCCGCCTGCGCTGCTGGAGGACATGGTGTTGGAATGCTGGTGGAGGCCTATCCTCAGAAATAAATTCTAAAAGTCATATTGTGTGCACCTCGCTTTTTTGGGTATTTGTGTGTAATAATGCTTGTTTCTAAGAAAGGGTTACTCTGTGACTTTCTTTTTGTTTGTTTATCCTCAGAGCATTTATGAGGTTATTTCTCGTGGCTGACAGCAGTCTGTGTTTATCAAAATAGCCGGACTGAAGTAGCCCAAACAGTCGAGACATCACATGGCAAGTAAAGTACAGGGTGTCCAGAAATTACGCGTACGTTAAAAAAATTTGTGTAAGTAGCTCCCTTGCTTATTAATCACAGCCATTATCTGAATGACAAGCTCGTTGAAGGACCATGATTTTTGCGCGCAGTGTCATGTTCAAAATTTGAATTGGCGGGGAAACCCAATTGGCGGGGAAATCTCTTTAGTCTCGCACTGTACTCTTTGCTGTCACATCAAACGACTTGAAGAGTAAAGTGTGAGACGAAAGAGAAGTGTCCCCCGCCAATTCAAATTTTGCGCGTGTCGCTGCGCGCAAAAACCGTAGTCTATTAAAAGACAGATGTAAAATGCAGACTGCGTAGAACAATGAAAATTCATCGCCATAACGTATTTGAACAATAGCGCGTAATTTCCGGACACCCTGTAGGTGTGGCTGAAAAAGCATAAATTTATTATGCACAAGTTCATAAATAATACTAAATCAACGGGGGGGGGGGTTAATTTAGAGTTTCCATTGTAGTTGCGTATGGTGTGTTACTATCAAATTTTATCGGAAATTTGATTAATTTTTTAGTTTGTCTGAGCATGTTTTAATTTTTTGTAACACTATTTGTTGAATCGGTACGTCGGGCCTCAACTTGCGCTCTTAATGGCAGACCTCGCTAGACCGTACATTATGCCAATACGGTCTCCATCTCTTTACATACTAAGAAATGTGCATGATTGAATCTTGTTCCGGCTAAATTTCGGAACACCCAACCCAGTCAATTTCGGTATACCCACCCTAGTCAATTTTGGAACGCCCACTCCATTTAATTTAGTAATACACGCCTAATGCTACCCCACATGTGAAAGCTTAGAGTGTTAGCTACACAATGATGTAAAAATTTCTCAGTTCAGTTCACTAAAGTCAATTTATTTTAAAAAAAAGCCTAGAACAATTTTCGAATGTTTCATTTTCTTTTCGAAGCTATTTTTATTTAAATAAATTGATTTCAGTGAACTGAACGAAGAAATTTTCACATCGTCGTGTAGCTAACACTCTAAGCTTTCAGTTGTGGGTAGCATTAGGGTGTATTACTAAATTAAATGGAGTGGGCGTTCCAAAATTGACTGGGGTGGGTATACCGGAATTGACTGGGGCGGGTGTTCCGAAACTGCTCCTCTTGTTCCTGCTCGTCGTAGGTATCTCATTATAGCGTATGGCTAGCTTTTACCCAGGGTATAATTTAGAGTTTCCACTGTAGTTGTGGGTCTCTTTGTGATCTTCTAGTTATTCAAAGGACTATGGTCTTTGCGCGCAGCGGCACGCGCAAAATTTTAATTGGCGACGGAAACTTCTCTTTCGTCTATCAGTTACTCTTTCGAGTCGTTTCGAATTAATCTAAAGAGTACACTGATAGACGAAAGAGAAGTTTCCGTCGCCAATTAAAATTTGAGTGTGTCGCTGCGCGCAAAGACCATGGTCCTTTAACAATAATTCAAATATGAAAGCGACTAAACATCAAAATTTTCAAAAGCCATATGTATTGCTTTGTGTATGTTTATATTTATAAATTAAAGGTATTCTTATTAGTTTTTATTTGAGGACCATCATAAATTTATTAAAAATTTTAATGTATCAAATTATGTATGTATCAAATAATTTTTTTATTAGTTATGGCTTAAATATCTACTATGAATGTCAGGCTGTTATTTCGATCAGGATTTTTTTTTGTTAAAATTCATGTTAGCTTTTAGCTTCCATCCGTTTGCAGACTCTTGGTCCTTTTAAAATATTTCAAGTGATGCTGGTGACACGAGTTGCTTCACGTCTGGCTGGACTGAAAAACATTTTTCGTCAGCCAAAAAGGCTGGCCATGGTATGTTGTGTGATTAGTTCTCACTAGTCATAGCCTGACTTTTTCAACAACAAACAACAACAACGAGCAGTGGCAAAAATTCGACGTTTTTAGAACACAGGGGGACCAAGGCAAATTCGAAAATTTTGACCAAAAATTTCTTTTTTGAGCTCCATGCACCAAAAAAATTGTTTTTTGATTCTGAGTCGAATGGCGTTTACAGAATTTCGAAATTCCATCATAGAAAAAGTTATAATCGTTTAAAGTGTTCCAAAAAAATTGGCCCGCCCTGTATTCACCCAGTTGATAGCTCATTAGAAACTAGAGTTTCAGGGCTACATGCTGGTGCAAAAAATAGAAAAATTGAAAATGAATAACCGAGAACAAGAAGCTTTTTAAAATTTGACGGGAGATTTACATATTTTGACGGGAGATTTATACATTTTGACGGGTGTTTTCCCCTACAGCCAAAGAAAAGTATATTTGCGGCAAAAAAGTACGTTTGCGGCAAAAAGTAAAATCTGTTGGAGAAAAAAGCATTTTTGCGGCAAAAAAAAAGTAAAATCTGCGGCGAAAAAGTATTGCCCGATCTTTTATGGTCAATTTTTAAAACAGCCTGTACATGCCGTAAATATAAAATTTACAATTTTTATGTTAGATGTGGCTCACGGTGGCGGTCATGGTCACCACGCTCCTTTTGGTCCCACAGTCACTTACGACTATATGCCTGTGCCGTGCAAGCCCCACGGAGTAGTGTACAACCAAATGCAGAAGAAGTTTAATGTGTTTTTGGGTCTTTGTAAGCCATATTTGAAGTATGCTTTTTAAAATTTTCAACATTGGTCCCTATTTCAGCTGTCCTCTTTACCATCGCTTCCTTTGCTGTGTGTGTTCAAGTTGATGCCTTTGGCATGAAAACTTGGAACGACCCAATTAGCTTCTCTGAGCAAAGGAAAAGCAAGGTTTAAAAACATAGGAAATAGTTGAACACCAATAAACTTTTGCTGTACTCTTAGTTTGTGCTTATTTCTGTTGCTTCAATAAAAATTTTAGGCTATTGTTCTGTATCGCAACATTTTGAGCGACCAGGAATGATTGTTTTAAAAAACCAAGAAAATGTAAAAACGGCCAGGAATCACAAAAAATCGGTTTAAAAAACAAAATCAGATTCTGACGTTTGTGGGTTTGGGTTTTTAGAAACTTTCGTTGTTGAAAAAGAAATTTGACTTTTTGCCTTGGCCCCAGGTAATTTATCCTAAAAGGGTACGTGTATGACCAGAAAAGGATTCTTTATGGTATCCCATTCTGTTTCGGTCACTGGAGATGGGCAAAAATAACTAATATAAATATTACTTATAAATTATACTAATATATACAATAAATATGGGCATCCAAGTACCCTTCAAATACCCTTACCTTGGTCCCCAAAGGCAAAAAGTCAAATTTTGGCCAAAAAAAATTCTTTTTAAAAATGATTGGTCGCGCCCTAAAACATGTTTTCTACATGTTTTAGATGCTAAAACGTTGAGAAAACATCATTTTGGGTCGATTTGTTCCAGTGCCTAATCGTAAAGTCTAGCCAGGTTTTACGGTGTCTATTTTTATCATACAAAATGCGTACAGGTAGTCGAATATTCATTTTATTACATGCGTTGCTAATCAATATTTTCTAAATTTTCACCAACAAGATGTGATTTGAGAGAGAGACAGAGAGAGAGAGAGAGAGAGAGAGAGAGAGAGGTGAGCAATCAGATGTTTTTTGTGTACACAGGCAATTTCAAATGCCTCTACTTCAATTCTACGTCAATGCTAGGTAGCTTTTATTTCACTAAAAAACCTGTATTGCATGCGAATTTCATAACGCATTGTATAATGCTACGCCAAATAAGACACTTTTTTGAAATTTATTTGAGCATGACTCAATTAAATTAATATTGATAGTCCACGAATTTGCCGTTTTTTCCTTTCTATGAATTGTCAAAAAAGTTTTGTTTTTTAAACCTTAGATTTTATAAAAATCATCCGCTCTTTCACTATGAAGCTCATATGTGGAGAGAATGAAGTTATACGAAGAAGTAAAAACGAATTCTGGGTCATCTTAATTTTATGTCATGATAAATTTGCACGTTACCTTTGCTGAACTTCCATATAAAAGAATTAAGGATTCCTTTTTAACTCTTGATTTCCCGAGCATGATAATGTAGAATATACCAAATATACCTATTTTGACCATTTTTGAAGGGATTTAGGGCCATATTAGGGGGAAAGGACCAAAAAGGGCCAATTTAGTGTGAAAAGGAAGATGTTGAACATAGTTTTGTTGACTGGGGCTACCGCATAAATAAACTCTGGTATGCATACATTTTTTATGCATCCAGAGTCACTTTCGAGTGATTTGCGTCTAAGGTATGTGGGTGTGCGCATCTCAACCCTAAGCAACCAAGCCCCCTGCGCCCCGAAGGGGGGGGGAACTCAAAAATAATGTCTTTTTTGAACTCCCGAGGCAATTTTGGGTCGATATAGGGTGTTTAAAAACACTTTAAAAAAATTTCATTTGGGGGGGGGGGTATACTCCGGTAGGGTCGAAAAACTCTTTGTAAAGTCAAAGATTTTTTTCTTGACACATGAACGTGTAGCCCCGAATCTCAGCTTTCTAACTAGACTTCAATTTCCTGTAAAGATTTTAAAGATATGAAGAATTTGAGCTTTGTATGAAGTAACTTTTTCGACCAAGTTCCTCTATTCAGACCTCCAAGTCTCCACCTTTTTTAAATCTTTTTACTGAAAAAAGATATATTGTTGATTAGCTGAGGTTCAGGGCTACATGATAGTTGAAAAAATTTTAAAAGTGTACCTACAAAGTGAGAAAAAAAAGAGAAAAGTTCAAAAAAGTGAATATTTTGGTACTAGAATTAAGTATTTTGGTACTAGAAATAATTATTTGGTACTAGAAAAAAGTACCACATCTTTTTATACGCTGAAGATTTTTTCAAGATGTAAATTGCATCAATCACCGTATTTCCTCTAATAGAGCCTCCCAGAGCCATATTTTTTGGATGCTTAAAAATCTTGAACTTATAATCAAAATGGCCCTAACTCTGAAGTTCAAGTCAAAAAAACAAGGGGCTCTATTAGAGCAATACGGTAGTTATTTGGGTACTTATTTACTTCGGGGGCCCCTAGGTAGTCTTAGGCTCAGATTTAGGGAAGGGTATTAGAAAAATCTCAACAGTTTTCATTACTTCTGTTTTACTCAGGAAAACACATTAGAGTCCGTCCTAACATACGCTGGCCTACCCTGCCTTAGCCTAAGACTTTACCTAGAGGCCCTCGAAGTACATAAGTGCCGTTTTTTTGCCTGGTGTCATAAAAACTTACTAACAAGGGAACATCAACAGTGGGTAACGCTGATATAGATATCAGTCATACACCGTTCAATAGCCCTTCTCATGCTGAATCACGTGGTGTATGCTGTTACGGCTAACTTCTAAAAAAAGTTGGGTCAGCATGACAGTCGATTTACTTATGGAAGTGTAATCAAAAAAATCATATGATTTCATCGAAAATTTGAAGTTTGCCTTGGCCCCCTGTGTTTTGAAAAATAAGTGCATAAGGGGGACCAATGCAAATGTCGAAATTTCAATTACATCATTTCGTATTTCTCAAGATACTTCTGCAGCAATTGACCACGCTGAGCTGGAATCTGACTTCAGAATCGGCATGTGTAAACTGAAAACTGAATTTGACTTTTATACCATTATAAAAGTCAAAATTTTTTATTTTCATGCTTAGACATTTTTTTCCCTAGTTAGCCCAAATAGCATACACAGCGTCGTTCAGCATGGAAAATATTACTGATAAATTATACTAATATAATATCGAATGGTATATGACTCATATCTATATTAGCGTCACCCACTTTTGATGTTCCCTTGTAAACAAATTCCCAAATATTATCGTTTCAGCCACTGGATAAGAATCATCTTGAATTGGCTATAGCTTTCCTCACACTAAATCAACTAAGTGTGGACCGGTTACCGTTTTGTAGAAAATTTTATGGGCATTCTAAATTAGCAAAGAAAATGATAAAAAAAAGATTCATTGCAAAGTTATGGCGTATGTAAGTTAGGTCACTAAATTTGCCTTCATTGCAGTGCACACTGACAATTTGGAAATTTAACACCGAATTCGTATTTAGTGTAGTTCATTTGCTTATATGTCCTTGCAGCAAATAAGTCAGTGACAAATTTTTCTCCAGACAAAAATTATTTGAACATTTAAACAAATTCAATATTGCAATTTAATATGAAATTAACAGTTTTAAAAAATCTTCAGTATATAAAAGTTATGAATACTTTCTCTTCTTTCATGCCAACACAAAAATTTGGAAACTTCAATTTTTTCAGAAAGCCGTAGAAGAACTTACTGAGTGAAATCAGTATTTTAGGCGTGATATCAATTATAGCCAGAATTAATTCGAAATCATTGTGGACAAAATTAGCGTGTCCCGCGCGCATTCGAATTCCGCAAATTGCTGTGCTTATCAAGTTTCATGGTCCTTCGATGTGGTTTTTATAAAAGTTTCGACGCTAGTAGCGAATACCCCCCCCCCAACGATTTTCACCTTTTTTACTTTAGTAAAAAGTACCCAAATTTATGTCCCAGACCCCGAAAAATGTGCGCAAATTCTTCATTAGTAACAACTTCCGTACGCTGGCCTACCCCCAAGCCTAAGGGCTAAGCCTAAACTTGTTGTTTGCAAGGGTAGTTACAGCAATTTTTAAAGGTCGGATGCTTGGGGGGGGTATTCGCTACTAGCGCCAAAGTTTCAAACTATTTTTAGAAAAATATTTTTAACCAAAACAGTTTGCGTTTTTGAATATCAGTTTAAGTTGAAGTTTTGACTGCATTTAATATAGCAACATAACTTTTATTCTACACAATATTGTGAAATATATTTCATGTTAAACTAACCTCTGTACAGTTTATAAATTCAGATAAGTTTTTATTCCAACGATACAGCAAAAAACTATTTTAAGCTAATTGCATAACTACTTCTAGATTGCAAGGCAATGTGTATATTAATTATCAAGGCATTTATGATATTGTCTTCAATTACCTTTTTTACGGTTGTAGGCGATGATTCGCTTCACGCGAATACTTTAAATTTACAGGTTTTTTGTTTGATAATCTAACTAATACTTTTTACTACACATAACGACGATTAAACAAATTCGTAACATTGAAATGCAGTGCAAAAGTGGCACGTCGTTGTTTTGTGAAGCTGCAATAATCCGAAACTTGTCATACCATTGTCTAATGGTAAGACAATTGAAAATTGTCTTGGTTCTTTAGATGTTTAAATTTTTTGCAATTCTATACCTCTTAAATCAGAACACAAAACCGGCTAAACACATAAAGTCAAACTTTGATTTAAAGATCACCCTTGGGACCGGCTGTAGGAGATTGTTAAAACGGGTGATTGTTAAGTCGAGAGATATATTTTCCTTAAAAGGTTTTCCATATCAAGTTTTTCATACCGTATTTTCTTTAATTAGGCGGCCCTTCGACTTTGAGGTCCTATACCACAGCGCACAAATTTTTTTTGCAAGAATGTTCATCCCATTTTCTTAACTCCACGAGCTCTATCGATTCCGATTTTTAGGTTTTGGATCTTCCCAAAAATTTGAGATCGACCTCAAATTTTCCCGATTTTCGGGCATCCAAAAAATAAGGCGTCCAGCCGCCTTATTAAAGGAAATACGGTATTTAATACCGTAACATTTATCAAAAAAACTCAAGTTATGTTAACAAGTGGTACTACAACTATGTAAAATAGGACAAAACTTTTTGTTGTCACAGATTCACTTTTTTGTTACAGATTTCGTCATTTATGTCACAAATTTTAGTTTTGCCTGTTTCTTTTGAATTTTTCGATCTTTTTGAAAGTTAGTACACTATCAGGCAGCACTGCAATTCTGTTTTCTGGCGCGGTATCATTTATTGCATCATCCTTGCAAAATATAACACAAATAGGTAAAAGTATGTAGCAAGTCATAAAAATAATGGTTTAGCAGAGACCTTGCAGAGACAGAGATGTTCCAGCAAAAATTACCTCGCCAGAACTAGTATCATAAGTTACCTGATGGTATTAAACTTTGAAGAAGAAAAAAGATCTAAAATTTTGAAAGAAAGAGCTGATAGAAAGAGAAAACTAAAATCTGTGACAGAAATTAAAAAATCAGTTATGGGAGATTTGCCAAAAACCAGATTCGACAAGCTTAACTGAGCTATTGAGGGTATAAGTACCCTACATTTCCTACTTCAAAATGCCCAGAAGCATTTTTCCAAAGTTTCGGCTGCTAAAATATGCTCAGAATTTTCTTAGCTACTGATGTCGGCTTGCCGTAAATTGGCTTGCCAAATTGTTTTGCCAAATATCGTTTTTGCCAAATCTCTCCTAGCCAGGAAATCTGGGACAGGAAAAGTGAATCTGTGACAAAAAAAGTTTTGCCCTATAGAATATATAAAGAAGCTATTTAATCTTACTACGTGAAAGCTATTTAATCCTCATCAAAAATTCACTACTAAGAAATATGAAAAAATTGGCCAGAGGTACGCTGAAAAAAATATGTTTTGGTTCTCCCGTTATTTTTTGCAAAAATAAGTTTTCCATGAAGTCTCAAAGCCATGTATATGTTGTACAGTTGCCAACGCCTAAAGATGGGAGATGAAAAATAAAATAAATTAAAATGCTTTTTAGAAATTTCAGAGACAGAAAATTTAAAAAATCAGCTTAGGGAATAAAGGCGAAACCTTTTAAACATTTTTGTACTTAAATTTTTTGTCTAAAATGGTTAAAAAAGTAAATACGTGGTTTTTAAGAATAAAAGAACTTTTTTGGCAAAAATAAACAGGAGGACCGTATCCTCAAACAAGTATGGAGCTAAACAAACGATGCTTGAATTAAATGGATCATGGGACCAAGCTTATGTGATCAACAAATCGAGTGATCATTGTGTGGCCGTAATTATAGTCAGGGTCAATTTTTAGGGTCAACTTTTTCTTAAATTCAAAAAATGTCAATATTTTTTTCACTTTAATATTTATGACCCTAAAGCAACTTTTTGAGCTCTACACAAAAAAAAATTGGACAGTGTTTCCGAGTGATTTATGAATATTTGACGTGTAAAAATCGGCCGGTGAAAAAGTTGAGGGATCAACAGGGGTCAACTCAGGGGTCAACATTTGCTAAAATATTGTAGAGACAAGATTATGAAATTCTGCTAAAGCCATCTTGTAGAACTCAAAAAGTTGAGTGGGGGTGAAAAATATCAGGCTTGGCACTTTCTCCTAAAAAATTGATATTTTAGCACTTTTGAAAAAGTTTACCCCTGGTCAACTCGACTATGCTTACAGCCATTGAGGTTTTACTTTGCCTTTATTCAGTTCAGACCAGCTAAACTAGTTTTTTGTGATACAGTCGACTCTCCCAATAACGAACCCCAAAAGTTAGTTCCCACCTTGGGTCGACACTTTTTTTAGCCTGATTTTTTAAATTTTTTCCTAGTTCTGTTTTGACAGTCTGGTCCCAAATATCGTAAGGATTGCGATTTTACCGATCGTTTTCAGAAATCCAAAATTTTTTCTCTAAAAAAGCAAAAACTCGATTTAAGGACAGGGATTTTTGAAAAATCGAGTTTTCGCTTTTTTTAGAGGAAAAAATTTTGGATTTCCGAATTTTGGATTTCTCGGTAAAATCGGAATCCTTACGATATTTGGGACCAGACTGTCAAAACAGAACTAGGAAAAAATTTAAAAAATCAGGCTAAAAAAGTGTCGGACCCAAGGTGGGAACTAACTTTTTGGGGGTTCGTTATTGGGAGAGTCGACTGTATCACAAAAAACAAGTTTAGCTGGTCTGAACTGAATAAAGGCAAAGTAAAACCTCAATGGCTGTAAGCATAGTCGAGTTGACCAGGGGTAAACTTTTTTCAAAAGTGCTAAAATATCAATTTTTTAGGAGAAAGTGCCAAGCCTGATATTTTTACCCCCACTCAACTTTTTGAGTTCTACAAGATGGCTTTAGCAGAATTTCATAATCTTGTCTCTACAATATTTTAGCAAATGTTGACCCCTGAGTTGACCCCTGTTGATCCCTCAACTTTTTCACCGGCCGATTTTTACACGTCAAATATTCATAAATCACTCGGACTGTAGTATTTTTGTTAACATATAGATTTGCTAAATAACAGATATAAATAAATTTAAAACAACTTAAAGGCATTACTTAGGTTGAAACCTGTCAAAACATAATTTACCAGCAGTTTATCATAAACCTTTTGAAGTAGTCGATGAGCCTGTGGACCCCTTGTTTTTCAAGATTAAAGAGCAGTACAATAGAATCTTACTAGCTCAAAAGAATACGTCTAGTTTTTACAACCACAATATTTGGTCTGGATTGATTGGTAACAACCATATCGTTAACTGGTCTATAAAGTCTATTGAACAATGGCGCAGTTTTTTGTGCAAATAAAGATAAGCAAAAGCGGAGAAATATTTGCCAGAAGCAGTAGCTGTTATAATAAAAGCATTGAGCTTACAATGAAGGAAAAGCCAAGCGGTGAACAAATAATTCATTGCTTGTCTTGCTAAACAAAGAGAAACCACAAGGAAGGATCATAGAGATGGGCAAAAGGGAAGAAATTTCGACCATTTCTGCAATGTTAGCTACTATTTTGGCTTTAAAAGGAGAAAAAGTGGATATTATTTACAATTTACCTGAATCAGCTGAACAGGATGCTCACAAATGGCGCAATATTTTCAAGTAAGTGCTGCAGTTAGTCAAATCAGCAGTGTTTTATCTGTTTAAATAGGATTGTGAAACTGTCCGGGTAGAAACTAATCGGAAAGTTTTCCGGAAAGTTTTCTGGACAGAAATGCACAAATTTGGACAGAAATGGACAAAAATTAGCAAGTGATCTCACACATTATATACGAAAACTGTACAATTTTTTTGTGTAACTTTTACAGCTACTAGTAAATTCTAATTTCTGTCCATGGAAAACTTTCCGCGTTTTTTCTGTCCGGAAAGTTTTCCGGAAAACTTTCCGGAAAGTTTTCCGGATAACTTTCCGTTTCACAACCCTAGTTTAAACCCAAAACTTATTTGACGCGTATTGTTTGTATAGAAATTTAATTAATTTTTTTTAAATAATAGAGAGGAGGAGGGATAAAACCAAGTTGCTCCAAAGATTGAGGCGAACCGAGTAAAAGTTTAGGATTTGCAGTCTTCGTATTAAAAGTTGCAACTTGCAAGTTAATTTGCCTCAACTTAAATTTCTGCAGTGTGCTGTGCCGCAATTTTCTCCTCTCCGTATATTTACCAGCAAACAATTCTATAAAAAGTTATTTCAATTTTTTTCTTCTGTATATATAATCTAGAATACAGAAAATGAAAAAAATAGTCGAAAAAATCTACAAGGTTAAACTTTTTTTGACCTTTCAACACTATATTGAGTTTGAGAACAAGAATAACATTGATAAATACTGTGCATATGTAATCTCTATATGTGTTCAAGAGACTCCGAAAAAATATATCTTGGTCCCCCTTGTTGTTTTTGTGATTTTTCAGGCTTCGGCTCAGGCCAGGGTTGGCCAGCGTGTGTTAGGACGGACTCAAGGAGTCATAAGACGAACTCATAAGTCTAAAGCAAAATCAAAGTGTGGATTCAAGACAAATGGCCTTTTTCTATATAAAATCCTGTAATTCACACCAATCTAGAAAATTATTTGCTCAGATACTTAGAGATCTCACTTCAGACTTATAAGTATAGACCGATGTTCGAGTCTGTCCTAATCTGCGCTGGCCACCCCTGGCCTGAGCCGAAGCCTAAGAAACTAAAAAAACACTCTGACTAAGGCCGATTTTTCCGGGGTCCATATATATAAAAACTATTTAGATTTAATAAGTCTAAAATATGTTCGTATTTATAAAAGTTTTAAGGCATTTTCATTAATAGTAGAATGCAGTACAATGAGAATCCAACATACACAACAAACGGATAATAACCATTATGAGTCAGGAGTATCTGAGGAACGCTATCATGCAGATATTCTTTTTGGGATCTAAGTAGTTTTCAAAACGATTTGTTGGTGGATGAGTACTACAAAATGAATACACGAAAAAATAGACTATTTGAACATGCTATTGTTATGGATGCAGGAACTCTACTGGTTGATGGTGTGGATGATATTTATATGTTGCCTAATTCTATACCTAACGCTGACCACCTTATTCCCCTGCTCATGGCTGCATGGAATAATATATTAGAAATAACAAAAAAGGTGATATTTTAAAGCCTTAAATTTGGTCGCTCTTTTATTATCTGCTTTCGTCTTGACTCTAATTTTGGTGGTCGTTTTTTCAATTCAATAATTTTGTTTTTCAAAAGTCAAAACTTTAAATACCTTTTAATTTTTTTGCTCGTGTAGAGCTACAGTATCTAACGTATGAATAATTTAACACGGGAAAAGCCGACTGTAATAATGGACTACCTGGAGGTTTCGGGTACAGTTGAGTCACTGTTATTGGCTTACCCACGGTGAAAACTAGCCGGATTTTAGCCCCTCCCGTAATTTTTTTTCCAGTATTTTTAGCGCTTTTAGCCCCTTCCGTCACGAATCACCTATGGTCTCTATATATGGACACCCAAGAGACCGCTCCATGCTGTCCTTATGTAGAGTCTTAGGGCATCTAAGCTTGATCGGCTGTCTTGATCTAGAGTATTTAACATGAGAACAGTTATTTTATAATCCGTTTCGCAACCTACGTCAAACATTGGAGTAAAAACAAACCGCAAAAATAGATAAGGACATGTCTTTGAGTCACTTTCAAAAATTTGGGGGTGGGGTACAAGGGATAAGTACCCAAAAGTCATTTTAAACAAAAAAAATTTAGTATGATTTTTCTCCTAAAGGAAGTGCTTACGAAAAGATCCTGGAACAGCATCTAAAGAGCTATTAACAAACAGCCTTGTAGTTCCTAACTATTTAAAAGATTTTGCCAGAAAAGAAACAGCTAATTTAACCCTATCTGCGATCAAAGCATTTTTGATGCAACTAAATCAAGACTATTTCTTATGCAATAATCAAACAATTCAACTCACTGACTGCAACAGCAACACAACTAGCAGAAAAAAATGGAAGGATATCGTGCAATTTGGGTTGCTTCAATTCCTTCAGCTGAAGCATAGATTAGCTCTGACTCCTGTTGAATTCCCGCTCTTTTTCATCTCGAACACAGCTTTTTTTGCGCTATACCAAGAAAAAGTAAAAACCATAGCTCAATAGCCAGCAATAGCTTGTATGGTTTCTCAGACGCACTTGGTTCAACCAATTACAGGAGTTTATCCATGAAATGTACCAGCTGAAATCCTTACTATCCCATCTTACATGCAATGGTTTCAAGACCTCTCCACTAAAAAAACAGAATTTTTTAAAAGCCCTACAGTTATCGCTGAAAATCATCAAAACTTTTTAGAAATTATTAAAAATGCTGTAATTAATCGAATTAATGAGGAAAAAGCTGTATTAATAATTTGTCATGATACAAAAGCTCTAGAAAATATTTATAAAGTTTTAAAAGAACAGTTTTTGCTCTTAAAGCTAAGTTTTCCTATGCGCAAAATCGATTTAATGATAAAGTTGCAGTCAAACAGCAAATAAATCCCAAGAAATTCTTATGGCTACTTATTTTTCAAATGGAAAAAATCGACAACAGAATTTATGCTTCGACTAAGTTGTACATATGCGTTACTTTTTTCCCTGAAACTTTGCGTCTTGAAGAAAAAGCGTTTGGCAGAAGTTACTGGCAAGCTGACCAAAAGATAACAACCCAGCTAATTATAAACAAATTAGAAGCTCAAAAGCAACTGCACAAGCTTTTTCCAGGAAATACAATTAAAGACATTGGAAAATTTAATGATTGCAGGTATTTTAAGGAAGGAAAAAAGCTTGAGAAATATTTAGCTTCGACTTTGAAACTAGAGCACTAATTGAAGAATTGTCATTGTTATTTGACAAGTTTGCAAAAAACAAAACTTTAGAGCGAACTGCAATGTTTGAAAAAGCAAAGCTTGGAAGACAGGAAAGAAAAAAGACAAAAATAAGCGCTAAAGACTTTGTTAAGCTGCGAGAAGCGTCTTATGAAGATCAACAAGAAATAAAATGCAACTTACGATTTGATCAAATGGAAAAGATTTGGACACTGAAATTATTAGTAAGCACTATTTAATACTGGATTTTTAAAGAGGCCCACTCGGACACTTTCAAACTAAAAAAGGTGCGGACCAGGTTAACAGAAATATAATTCGCTAATATAAAATGGGCATAATGGAATTTTGTAGCAAAATCTCGTAATTTCGCCGCGAATCGACTATGCTTCTATCCTGTCTAGCGAAAATGACTTTTTCGCGGTAATTTGCTGTCTTTTGAAGGGGATGGTCACCTGTAACAAGATTTGTCCAATAATTAAAAAAATTTCGCCTAATCACTGAACTTCTGTACAGATTTTTTAGCTTGGTTTGGTTCAGTTCTTTTTTCTTAGAAAAATTTCACATGTGTTCTCGTCTTTTTCATGACCAAAATTTGTTTTTGTTAGGCAGAACACTGCTTCTGACATGGTGGTTTGCTAAACACTGCACTGGTCGGACAGCCCCTTTACCTAGTTTCCTCAGAATTTAGCGCTGATTCTAAATCTGAAACAAATTTAAAAATTTGACGCATAGAGTAGGTAACTAGCCTATTTACATTGGCACGCTAAAAGTCAGATTTCTCATGTTTGTTATATTTGTTATGACGTTTGTTGTACATGGAGTTCTAGAAAACCCCTATTAAAAAAAACAATTTAAATTAATTTTCAAAAGCAATTTTTGAAAGTATTTTATGTTTCATCCACTTTCCGGCATTTTTGTGATAGAAAAAAAAACATTTATAGCGTGTTTAAAACATAGCATGACCTGACATGCGGAGATTTCTGAAAACCTGAAAATCGGCAGGGCAAATGGTTACGCACAGCACTTTGAAACAGGGGAGTTTTTTTGAAACACCCAACATGAATCATGTTTGTTATCACCTTTCAGGTAAAAAAAACAGGGAGACCCAGGCATATTTTTGAAACCTGGTTGCATTGCGGGGCAGTTTAAGTTTGTTACGCCCGATACAACTTTGTTAAGAGAAATAAGTAATGAAAAACACTAACTATCTAACATTCTCGTAGCTTCATGGCAAAAGTCTTTCAAAAGTCTCAAAAAGTATTCATTCACACTTTTCAATCAATAAAACGCAAAAATTGTGAAAAAATAACATGAGCGGAAAAGGTGTGTTTTACAAGACGCACCAACGCATATAGAATAAAAAAATTCTGACCCTGGTTGCGAATACCCCCTCCCCCGATAAATTTTCCTTTTAAAACTTAAGTGAAGAGTACCCAAATTAATGTCCCAGAGCCCGGAAAAACTACGTAAGGCATTTATTAGTCACAGCTTTCGTACGCTGTTCTTCTCTTAGCCTAAGGGCTGAGCCCAAACGTGTTGTCAAAGGTAGTTACAGCGATCTTGGGAGGGTCAGATTTATCGGAAGGGGTATTATATTCACTACTAGCGCCAAAATTCTCATTTCAATAATTTAGGAATATGAAACTAGTCTGCGCAGCTCAGTAAATATAAAAAAGACAAAACAATTCATTAGAGAAAATTTTGAAAATTTTCTGGATGAAATGGATAAAGAGCTAAACAAGGATCAGCATTTTATAAGAATCCAAGCTTTTTAGTAAAAGAAGCAATAAAAAAAGTGCTCAGTCACAGTTTTACCAACACCAATTCTGTAGATAAATATATACGAGCAAAAGAATTTCTCACTCAAGCTATCCACTTAGAGCCTAAATTTGCAGCTTCTGCATTTTACGCCAGAGCCATTGTGATGCTGAAAGAAGGCAAATGGGCATCGAACAATGAAGACGAGATAATAACAGCTCAAGAAATAGCACTTGCGGATTTGAATGCCGCAACAAATGCAGTCAACAATGTATATTCCCGAAGTATTAAGCCTGTTACTGATTACTTAAAGCAACATCCGTATGAACATAACGCATTTTTAGCCCACAAAACAGTGCAGCTAAGGAAGGCAAAAACGTGTTAAAAAATGCCTTTGATACAAAAACGGGAAATTAATTAAATTAAAGAAAAAGATTACTCAAATAATAGCTTGCATTAAAAGCAAGACGATATATGAAGTGGAGTTGGACACAGACCTAAATATGATCAACTTTATGCTAGATTAAAGGCTAACTTATGAGAAAAAGTTAAACAAATTTATAGATTCATTATAGGAAAAAATGTATTTTTAAAATTTTGTGAAAATTTATTAATTTGTATATTATGTAGGAAAAGCGTTATATAGTTGGGCAGCATTTTTTTACCGATTGTTCCTCCCAAAAGTGTGTTTTAACCACATTTTGAGTCTCCCCGGTCGTTATTAGGCCAGAAAAGATGTTTCAGGTGGCAGCAAGGAATTCCTTTAAAAAAATTCGACCAAAAGTTTGACTTTTTGCCTTGATCGCCAAGGCAAACCCCCATAAGTAGGGGTATGCTACCCTGTTTTAGTCACTAACCTTATTGGAGAACATCAATAGAGCAGCTAACAAAATCAGATCCGCAATTTAGAATCATGACTTTTCAACTTTACTCGCTCTATCAATAAAATCTGGGCGAGACAAATTCGAATTTGCCTTTTGAACTGGATTATTTAGAGTTCGTTCGAAACCTATTGTCTTGACATGAGAATTCCGACTGCAACGTTTGACTACCTGGGAGTTTTCAGACCTGCTGAACACGATGATCGCAAAATCGGACCTCTTCGCTAGAGTACGATGCCCATAACTATGACAATTCTCACAGCGACTCTTTGAAAATGGATGTTTTTTTCAGACTGGTAAGCACAGAATTTATTATTTCAACATTTTATTTTATGGGCTTCGGTTCAGTTTACCCCCCCCCCCACGAGACGACCTCGGGAGCCGGATATTATGTTATATTCGTGCTTATCTCGACGAATTAAGACTACCTACGGCGCACATTAGCCATTTTTCGAAAAAAAAATTTTTGATTTTTTGCTTGGTCCCCCCTATGGTTTTCAAAAAAATTCAAAAAAATTTAAAATTTTTTTTTCCTTTCGAGACCCGAAATTTCATGTTGAAATGTACCCCAAAGGGTCAGCCTTATCCCGTACCATGTACCCCCAAAGGGTCAGCCCTTATCCGGACCATGTACCCCAAAGGGGCTTCCTATTGAATTAGGGTGCCTGCCGAAGGCAGGCAGGTGTGTATAAAGGGCCACTTAGGGCACGTTAGGCTCTAATTTTCGGTCTCGAAAGGAAAAAAAATTTTAAATTTTTTTTGAATTTTTTGAAAAACCATAGGGGGGACCAAGCAAAAAATCAAAAATTTTTTTTTCGAAAAAATGGCTAATGTGCGCCGTAGGTAGTCTTAATTCGTCGAGATAAGCACGAATATAACATAATATCCGGCTCCCGAGGTCGTCTCGTGGGGGGGGTAAACTGAACCGTTACCATTTTATGCTGATAAGAAAACCCTTTATCTGGGCTTTCTAATAGTATATCGTTTGCCTGTATCCAAAAAGTTATCTTAGGTAAAAATTAAAAGAATCAAAAAAGGCCGTTTTGAAGAATTTACAATTTTACTGAAAGCATGGAAATTTTTTTACTCTGGTAGTTTATCTGCTTGATGCCTGGTCAATACTTGTAGAGGAATTCAAGAGCTTCAAGATAGGCGGAAAATCAGCACAAAAGTTAAATGAAAGTCTACTCCATCTCAACTCCAAGCCCGCTGCGCCCCCGAAGGGGACGCAGGGGCTTGAGAGTTAGAGATGCGCGCACACACTTACCTTAGACATGATTCCGAGAAGTACTCTTGACCATAAAATGCATATAGAGTCTCTTTTTGCTCACCACCAGAGATCAAAACGGTTATCGAGGGTGACGGCTTATCGAGGCGGTATCGTCATTACAAAATAGGGCTTTGAAAAATAGACGTTATTCAAAATACAACGGCTTTTCAAATAGCGAATTTCAAATAGCGTTTTCAAAATATAACGTTTTCTAAATGCAACGGTTTTCAAAATGTACGGTTTTCAAAATATAGCGGTCTTTAAAATAGGGTTTTTTTAAAATAAGCGGTTGTTCGACTAAAAACTGCTGTATGAATATTTGTAAATTGATTTCAAGTAGTCGATTTCATCAGTAAGGCTGCATGCTTTTCGTTTCATTCTTGATGTTTAATGGCTTTTGTGATTTTCTAGCCAAAATTTAAAACAAATGAGAAAAATTAAAAGGGCAGCTACCAAGTGAATTTGAACCGGAGAAGATACGAGCACCCACTGAAATCACCCATTGCACTACGACAGAACCCCAAGTGCAAAAAACCTGATTCCCCACACAATTTTAAGTTAGAAAATGGGTTATTTTTTATTTTTAAGAAATTTTATTTTTTAGGTTTGGCTTAGGGGTGTTTAAGGCGGTTTGAGGGTATTCGGGGTGGTTTGCGATGGTTTGGGATGGTTTGGAGTGATTCGGACACAATATAAAAAATTTCGAAAGAAAACTAAAAAATCTGCCTCGGTCCCCCCTGTTGTTTGAAAAAAAGCTTAATTTTGGGGAAACGTCTATGCACCTAAATTTAGTGTGAAAACCTGATAATTTCAATGTGTCTATTTTTTCAGTCTTGTAATTCGAAAGTCGCTATTAGGAAAACCGACTAAAATAAAATTCAAATACCGTATTTCCTCAAATAAGCCCACATGTGGGTTTATTTTCTGACTGCACCTTAGCATGTGGGTTTATGGAGCATGTGGGCTCATATTTTAACTAACAAAACAACAAAAAACATCATTCAATCAAAGATTTATTCCCAAACCATTAAACATAACCAGGAGGTGATAACAACAACCAGAACAAAAACCAAAATCATAACAACAACAAGGAGGTGGAAACAGTAATTATCAACAACAACAAATAATATACCAGGATGTGACAAATTTAAATCAAAGGCGTGAATTCAGGATTCCGTGCATTCAATTCATCGTTCCAATCCAATTCCAGAGATTTATCGCTCACGTAGCCATTTTCATCATCCTGCTCTGCAGGTCGAAGGACATAATGGAAGAAATCGGTGAGCTGACTTTGCTTTTCATTCTTTTTGCACTCCTTGTAATAGACGTCATCCAAGGCATCACTGTGACTGAGAATAACGGGATCGGCAAAGTTCTGCTGTACGTATTTAGTAGTTTTACAAACCCAGACATTCATGCAATGGCGAAAACTTGAAACAAAATTTTAAAATGCGAAGCAAAGTGACGGTTTATCGAGCGTAACTTTATTGGACGGGACCGGACTTAGAGTGACGGTTTATCTAAAGTGACGGTTTATCGAAGTGACGGTTTATTGAGAGGCGACTGTACGCAATAACAAAAAAAATTAGCGGGCATTTTTCACAAATTATCGGGCATTTTTCACAGATTAGCGGGCACGTTTAAATATTGCTAGGGTTGTCTACTTTTGCAAAAGTTGAAGATTGTACCCAAGTTGGCGCCAAAGTTGCCAGATTTGCCAATGTTGCACCAAAGTTGAACAATAGGGGGGACCAAGGCAATTTTTGTATCAAAAAGTAACTAGGTATACACAATCAATCTTTATTCAAAACGAACAAGATAAAATTCTATTCCTCATCAAACAATCCATCAAATTCATCGATTTCCTCCACAATATTATTTTCCTCAACATTTTCTCCCTCTTCTGAATCCGGCTCATCCGATTCATCCTTTTGCTTCAGTTTCTTGAACAATTTAGCGTGCTCCAGCAGCAGGTTGTGTTTGATGAATTTCAGCTTTAAAGCTGTCTCCACATCGAGTCTGAAATAAATAATTTATAAAGATTCGATTAGCAAAATTGCCAGCTTCAGTGCTTTGGATTTCCCATTGATTAGCCTAAAACACAGTTAAATACGGAAAGCAGTCATACGAGGGTTCCGCCGGAAACATGGCTCCTCAAACCAATAAATCGATTAGGCAAAATATCCAGACAATGGCACGTAAAACCAGAGAACGAGTGGGTTGAAAAAAACCAAGAAAAGCACTCGAAAAAAGAGTTGTTTCGAAGAAAAAAGGTCATTTTATCCAGTGTGTGCCTGTTTTTCAAGATCAGTTTTATCTACATCGTTTTTTTCAACTTTGGCATAATTTTGACTAGATTTGCCAAACTTGGCGCCAAAGTTGAAGTCAACTTTGGCATTGGACAACCTAAATATTACCCTTTTAATACTACACCTATTTTTTTCAAAAATCAATTGTTTCTCCCACTTTTCAACATTGTAGTCAGCCAGTTGATAGCTTATTAGAAACTAGAGATCCAGGGCTACATACTATCGCAAAAGATAGTGAATTTTAAAAGTAAACACCGAGAACAAGAAGTTTTAAAAAATTTGACGGGAGATTCACATATTTTGACGGATGTTTTTACCTACAGCCCAACCAATTTTTTGATCCTGGCACTGCTTCATTCTATGATTTGCTGTCTTCTTTGGTATTAAAATGATGCGCAGAATCTGCGCTTTCTGCTGCAGTGAATGTACTTAATATAAGCGGTGATACTAGTCACTTTTGGTGTTTACAAGAAAGAACTAAATGTTGTACTTCACAGAATTTTTGAAAAAATGCCAATATTTTGCATGTTATACGGCATCCTAACCGACTAAGTTTGTATTAATTTGAAAGTCGTCAAATTTTGCACCAAATAAGCACTTTAACTACACAAATTTATTTTCAGCTAAAAATTTACTATCAAATGACTGAAACAACCCAAAGTGGCACGACTGCAAGTATAATACGTAAAAAATAATCGCAAAAAAGCTTTATCAATTGCGGTGGTGGCAGATTTTCCGTCTCAAGAAGAATGGGATTCCGGGATTCCCTAACCCTAGAAATTTTCCGAGACGGGACAGTCGGGACAGAAATTATACCGGACGAGACAGTTAATAAGAAATTCCGGGCGGGATTCCGGAACGAGACAATCCCCTAAAATTTAGCTGAGCGGGCGCGAATTGTTCCGTCCCGTGTCATTTCTACCTCTAAACGAAACTTATTTAAAACCCATTTTGAGGTCTTTAGGTTTTCAGACTAAACATGACAATTATGGCGTACCACTTGAAAACATGTACAGGGTGGCCAGAGTGCACAGATCAAAAGTCACAAAGCAGGATTTTGTATTCAAAAAGCAGTATTTTTAACCAAAAAATCTCCAAAAAGCAGGACTTAACATATTTATTCGCATAACAACAATAGACATCAGGGAAACCTCTCAAATCATTTCTCACTAATCGTTCTTTCCATACTTCTCACTTCTTTGCGCTTCTTGAGAAGATCTTTTTTTGCAGAAAGTAGTCGAAAGCTTCCTCACACTTCAGCGGTGTAGATTTGATGCAGACGAGTGCATTAACAGTAGGCACCTCAAGGCGGTTTTTCTCGTCCGTCCAGATTCTTTTGACCAAGAGAAGATGTTTCACAATATGCATTCGAAGCAAAAAGACTTAGAAGAGCTCGGACCACCTTCTTCAATCCAGCATGCCATTGCTCCTGAAGAGTACGACCCACTTCTCGATAGGTGAAAGGCATTGAAAGGCATTTCTTTGTTAAGCTCCTTGATTTTGGTGATAGCCTCAGACACCAAGAAAGCACTGATCAGACGAACTACAATCATAAAAAATGGACACAGAATATTCATAGGATTCATCGAAAGTTTTTACCTCAATGAACTTCTTGTATGAGGCAAATACATTTCTGTGTGTAAAGTTTTCTCCGAGCTCAAGCCAGTCTAAATGATCGAGTTCTTTCAGGGGAGTAGTCCATTTGTCCATGTATTCCAGAGAGCGACCGTAGAACTCCTGAATCAGAACATTATCAATGGCTGGAGAATCTAAAATTGGACAAAACATACATGAAAAGTCTACTTAGCCTATTGCTCCATCCCCTGAAAAATAAGAAAAAAAAATATGAAAAATTATTGAAAATTAGCGAAAATTCCTGCTTTTTTAAAGCAAAAAGCAGGATTTGAAAGGGCAAAACTTTTTTTGTCACAGATTCACTTTTTTTGTACCAGATTCACTTTTTTCTGTCACAAATTTGATTTGTCACAGATTCACTTTTTTTTGTACCAGATTCACTTTTTTGTACCAAATTCACTTTTTTCTGTCACAGATTTCCTCATTTCTGTCACAGATTCAGTTCTCGACACGAAATCAACAATTTTTAAAATTTTTGTGTGAAATTCAGGGGTGAGCAAAGACCAGGTGGCTGGAGACCTACTCCGGAATGGCCAAAAGGCCAAAATTATTGTTTTTTGGGGTTTACTAAAGGGGGAGTAAACTTTTTGAGAAAAATCGATTGAGCGGATCAGATTTCGGGTCCAATGGGCTTAATCGCCATACATCCACCTGAACCACTCGAACACCATAAACCTGGAATTCTGAGAGATAAGCCATCGGACCGAAATCTGATCCGCTCAATCGATTTTCTCAAAAAGTTTACTCCCCCTTTAGTAAACCCCAAAAAAACCAATAATTTTGGCCTTTTGCCATTCCGGAGTGGGTCTCCAGCACCTGGACTTTGCTCACCCTGAATTTCACACAAAAATTTTAAAAATTGTTGATTTCGTGTCGAGAACTGAATCTGTGACAGAAATGAGGAAATCTGTGACAGGAAAAAGTGAATCTGATACAAAAAAAAGTGAATCTGGTACAAAAAAAGTGAATCTGTGACAAATCAAATCTGTGACAGAAAAAAGTGAATCTGATACAAAAAAAAGTGAATCTGGTACAAAAAAAAGTGAATCTGTGACAAAAAAAAAGTATTGCCCGATTTGAAAGCAAAAGCAGGAATTCCTGCTAAAACAGGACAGCTCTGCACCCTGGGTGGCCCAAAAAACCTGAATTTTTCAAAAATTAACACTGTATTGTTTAGACTTTGAATTTATATTCTTATATTTTTATATTTTATATTTTATATTTCTAACGAATTATATTTCTAATGAATTTATATTTTTATATTTCTAACATTATTCAGCAGTGTTTGTAGCTTGTTCAAAAGCCAAGATCAAGGCTACGTGCTAGTGCAAAAAAATTTCGAAAAATCACAGCAAAATTTTAAAGAAATATGTCAGAATTTGCTGTTCGAATTCAGACTTTTTGAAAATTTAAATAAGACAGTTTAGTCATTGAAGTTTTGCGTGTCGCAGTCATTTATTGTTTTTTTCATCGTGTTTCTATTTTTTATATGAATTTGGTGTAACAAGGATGGACGGTTGCAGTCTTAGGTCATAAGGTCAGCTTCGAGGCGAGCAACATATGGGAAGCAACCACTTAGTGAGTTAGCCCTGTGGAGCGAGCCGCGTTAATCTCATGATACGAGAGCTAGACCTAAGACTACGGCAGAAGCAGAGGACTAGGTACCGGCCTCACAACCGTTATTTAAACATCCTTGCTTACGCCAAAAAAATCTGTATATCAGACAGTGCGTGGAAGCCCCAGACAAAAATTTTCGGAATTTTTCAGGTTTGAAGACGATACAGCTATTTTCTTTTCTGTATCAAAATTTGTTCTGGGCCTATTGCAACAGTTGAAAGTTGAAAGTTGAAAGTAGAAAGTTGAAAGTTGAAAGTTGAAAGTGAAAGTGTTGCAACAGTTGAAAGTGAAAAAGTTGAAAGTTGAAAGTTGAAAGTAGAAAGTTGAAAGTGAAAGTGTTGCAACACTTGAAAGTGTAAAGTTGAAGTTGAAAGTAGATGGTAAAAATCGGTGGGTTGAAATAGGTGGTCCGATTTTTTGTGAAAGTTGAAAGTAAAATTTTTTTTCGGTTTTGGTCATTTCTAGATGCAATTTTTTGCGTAGAATCCAAATTTGTGGGTATTTTTTACGATTTCGATATGTAATTCGGATCTTTTCATTATTTTTCAACCTCGAGTAGTAACAGGGAATACCTATAAAGTGGTACCCACACATCATTATTGTTATCAATTTACCCACAGTACCCTTGTCTTAATCCATTATTAGTAACCATGGGGTCCCATTTAGGCGGAATTGCGGAATTTAAATTTCTTAGTTTGAACCAACCAAACCAAGTGGTCGTCCACTTGGATCAAATTTTTTTTCACCTTTTTAATTTTCCAAACCTGTTTTCTGGACTAATTCGGGGTGCTGAAGATGTTTGATAGTGGTAAAATTCCGTTTTCTCGGGTATTTTTGAGTTTTGACGTATAATTGATTTTGATAAATCAAGAATTTACCATAACTCAAAATTTCTCGATAAAACGTGATTTTACCACTATCAAACCATCTTCAGCATGCCCGAATTAGTCCAGAAAACAGGTTTGGAACATGAAAAACGTAAAAAAAATTTCGCACCAAGTGGACGACCACTTGGTTTGGTTGTTCAAACTGTAAAATTTGAATTCCCGCAAATGTACGAATTTAAAATTTAGAAATATATAGGAGGAAGTGAAGTTGACAGTTGAAAGTGAAAGTTGAAAGTGAGTCACTTTCAATTGTTGCACACCATTAACTTTCAACTTTCACTTTCAACTGTCAACTTTCAACTTTCACTTTCAACTTTCAGTGTTGCAACACTTTCACTGTCAACTTTCAACTTTACACTTTCAACTTTCAACTGTTGCAATAGGCCCCTGATCTGCATACTCTGTGATGCTGTAAATTCGACAGACTGTGTAATGAAAGAATTTTCGAAGGAAAATAAAAAGAGAATAAACAAAGAAATAGGCGCAATTACATTCGGATCTACGCTCGTGGTTCAGAAAGTCTCAGAAAGGATTTGGCTGCTATGATGTCAACAATTCATTATTAGGCTATATAATATACGAAGACATTACACCTTTTCCAGGCAAAGGTTTATAAGTCTACCTTCCAATCAGTGGCGTTGATATCCCCATTGGGAACCCAATGGAAATTCGATGGTAATTTAGTGGGAAACAGGACCCAGTAGATTCCCAGTGGGGATCCAATGGGCAGTGAACAGTTATCACTGGTTTCCCACTGGGAATCCAGTGGGAAGGGTTGATTATCTGGGAATTCGTTGGGAAAACCAGGTTCCCAGAGTGTCCACTGGGGTTTTGCTGGGGACCCACTAGAATTTTTTTTCTGTGGCCATGATTGTCATACTACACCCAGGCTCATAATATATGTTAACTTTGCAAATCGAAAGAGATTATTCATAAATAGTGCCAAAGCGTAATTCTTTGGGTAATTTTAGTATATTATGAGCCTGACTGCACTATGACAATCATGGCGTACCACTTCAAAACATTTGGTATTAAGTGAATTTTCACCATACACAATTGTTTAGCTCTTGGACCCCTTTTCACCTACATACCGCCATTGAAGCAAAATTGACTCGTGCCCATTGTGATCAGCGCATTCTGTCCTATCAAGAATTTATGTGGGGCGGAACAAGCCTTGCCACGTTAAAAAAACGTTAAGTGAAGATTTCTATCAGAAAAATAAACTATCAGTTTCTTTATTCAGAATACTTTGATAAGGGTGAGAGGAAGTACGAACAATGAGAATTACTTGATCAACAATATATCTTCAAGGTTTAAATTATAAGAAGGCAAGCCACCCAGCAAACATTTGGCACAAATTTTCTGGATTCCTCGCGTCTGCAATCAGGCGAGTCATCTAAAAGATACATTGTGGTAATAAAACTCGATATAGCACTTAAAATAGATGGGCTACCTGCTCTTCAGCATTCATCTCTGCATAAGTAAGATCTCTCCCAGCTAGCTTCTCTTTTAACCTCGATATAGCACATTCCGCAAAAAGATTCCTCTGCGCTTTGTCCATCCTTTTGTCGAGGCTTAATCTAGATTTCAGCGAAGAGATGGGATCATACAGAATCAACGAAGATATGCCAATCAGAACCTTTAATCACAGTTAAATAAATCACTCACAGTACCGCACAACATCTACCTGTGCGTTCTCCCTCATAGTCTTGAGCGTTTCGCATGCAATCCTTTTCAACTTTCCATGAATTCCATCTAGTAAGATAGGATCCACCTAAAGAAGTTTAAAACATTAAATATTTGACAGAATTCAAAAAATCCCACCATCTCTCTTGTGAGGCGGAACGGACCTTCTCTGGCTGTTTTAACATTCGCTTACTGTACTCGAACACTTGTCCTAAAAAAACCAAATAGGGCAAAATGTAGAAATCAATACACCAACCCAAATCAATATGAACTAGCTCTCCTTCTTCATCAATCAGAATGTTGGTTAGATGTCTATCGCCCAAGCCAACTACGTAGCACACTAAAAAAAGATAAATGAAAACTCAGTCATCCTAACATAAGACTAAACCAGATACCAGCTGACCACTGCGCTAAGCTTCGAGTGTAAGCCTCCACCTTTTGATGAAAGATTTCAAGCTTACTGAACTTTTCATAGAAAAAGTAGCGGAAAACAGGCGAAATCTTATTGCAGATAGCGAGGAATTCCCGACAGCGACAAGGACGACTGAGATCTAGCTTCGAGAGCTCAAATCTCAAATCAAATACACTAGGCTCCTTAGGACGATACTTTAAGTGCGCCCCTCCTTTCTTGTCATGTCCAGCAAGATAACCGCAAATAGATTGAGTACCTTGACACCACTCGATAATGCCGTTTTGTCCGTCCAGTGGTAAGACATCTAAATTTCTGGTAAATGCTCTTTACTCAATGATAAAGCAAAATAATTACTGTACTGGCGAAGCGGCTTAAAAGATTTCGCAAGTGACGACAGAACTTTCGACTTCTGCATCAACAGGTTAGAAACAAGGAATAGTTGTTGGATGAGTCCGTCTTGACGAATATCTTCTTTCTGTAAGCCAGATTTTTTAGAATATTTGGATGTTTTCGGAACAAAACAATTTACCTTGAAAATTAGCTTGTACTTGACACCATCTGAGCCAGTGACAACAATTACTTTTGGAGTCGAAAGGCCGTCGGCCAACTCAAAGGTATTTTGAATATACTGGAATGATACAAGTGAACTGACATCAAAATCCCCAGCCTTGGTTAGCTGTAAATGTTTGCATGTTATAGAAAAGCAGTAGATAAAAAAGACCAACTTTTTGAGTGAGAACAGGAATTGGAACGGATTGCAGAGTACTGAGTTCTGACAAAATCTTTTGTCTTTCCGAGATCTTGTATAATTCTAAAAGTCAGAGAAATTTTACAAAAATTTTAAGAAAAGTATCATTACGCTTTCCACGCTCAGAACAAGCTTCAAAGTGAGAGTGGTCAGTCTTCGCAAAGTCCCGTAAGACATCATGAGCTCTTTTGGCAATAGCAATAATTTCTTTCAAACGAGGACTAAATTCGCAAACTTTCTTGAGGAGAGCCAATGTGATTTTTTTCTTGACTAAACTTGCGATAATAGAAAGGCAAAAGTTGACGAAAAACGTAACCATACATCAGATGAAGAAAGATAGAAAAGCAAGTCATTTAGACAATGATAGGGGTAATCTCTCACGACCTAAATATTAGCTGTAAATTATTTCATAAATTAGTAGTGACATAAATATGCACTCACATTCAATGCAATCTGAAAAAAACTTTCACACCCTTACACAACGATTATATTAAAAATAAACCTTGGATACCAGTGCAGCAATTGGGAGACCAGTTGAAAAAGATAACTTGATAAAATATTGAAGATAGGCAGCCAAACACAGGTAGGTATCCGGTCAACATAATCCTAAAAGATGAATTATAATTAGTTGAATTTCGACAATTGAGCTAACCATGGAAAACCTTGAAAGTTCTTCGTCATCAACATTCTGCATTCTGAACACAAAGGTCGAGTAGATTAGAGGTTATTAATAGTTCACATACAACAAAGCAGCAAATCTGTGAATTAAGATTGCGTCTGAACATCCAGTTTCTAGGGAACCCAAAACCAAAGCATTCAGGTAATATTTAGAAGATTCCCTGAGATAGGTGTTTCTCTCATCTTCCACGGCTTTGACATCCACTTTTTCACATTCTATTTCTCGTTCCCTCCTGCAGGTTTCTCCTTTAGAGACATTAGATCCTTTACTAAAAGCCAAATTTGATCTGCGAATGACTAAAATAGTTTACGAATTGGATAGATTGATTTCTGCTTGCCATTGACTGATTGCTTCTTTCTGAAATTTTTTTTTTATACTACGAACATTCAGTCATTAGTTACCTTCAATGCAAAAGCTGGTGTTTCGGAAAACTCGCGAAGCTCCCAATACCTCTTCTCCGCGAAAGTCGCGTACTTGACGAAATTCTTAGAGCACATGCTAGGATACTTTTCAGTAAACACGGCGGATTGCTTGCAAGCCTAAAATGTTAGACTAGCAAAAGCAAGAAAAATTATAATAACCTCTTTCAGATTTTCCATGGCTTTTTCATCATTCGGAGATATACGAGAGAGTAGTACGTACGACCTGATCTTCAGCAGGCTTATTTCACTGCCATCATTGAGAGAATCGAAATCGTCCACAGAAATTGCCGCATCAATACTCACAGCAGCAGAGTCGAACTCATGGATAACACGCTTCAGGAAGTAACCAGCCATCAAAGATGAAGAAGATTCCTTACTTGCAATCAAAACCTTCGCTCGCTCAACAAAAGTCATGGGTAGGAAATTACGACAACCACTGGATTGGACGATTCCTTCAAGCTTATCCAACAATCTCAGAGCAGGCGAAAAAAGGATTCAGTTAATTTTAAATAATGAAAATAATATGCATAACACACCTGATATGAGTGAAGTTTGCGCAATTCTCTCGACCTTTTTATAATGATGTTCATAAGTGCAGGCAAATACTTGCCTTGTTGCGATACGTTTCTAGCTATTTCCCAGCTGGACAAAATAGCCAAAGATGACTGTCCCCAATTCGTAATCAACTGTTCTAAAAATATTTTCATGTAGCACTAAGCCCAATAAACTGACTTCATTAAGGAATACCTTGCGAGGTTTTGACCTTCAGATAATTATTCAAAATGACGATATCTCGTAGCTGATCCAATCTTTTCAGATCAAGTAAGTGACGATTGCTCTGTTTCAAACTTTCTGCAAAGCAGGTAAGAGAAGACCCAATCGGGCTACGCTTTCTGTCATGAATTAATTTAGTTGCTCGATAGATTGACTGCCAATGAGTTTGCGCACTTAAAAAACAATATATATTAAGACGTGAAGAAAAAAACCACCTTTTTGGAAATGATATCTGGTTCGATACATCTGAAAGCTGATCCCATGACGCCAATTTTATAACGGAGGCATAGTGAGCTTCAACCGAGCAATTTCGAATATTTTGACTCCTTTAAAAAAATCAATGAAATTTAAGCGATTGCAAACGAATTTACCTAGATAGTAATAGGCATCTATCATCTTGCCTTCGTTGCCAAAAGAAGATCCACACAAACCACTTAGGGCGCCCCAATCATGATTCGACTCCGCGACAAAAATTCTGAAAATTTGATCGTATTGAAAAGCATTTACATGCGGTTGAACTTTCAGTAAAAACATGCAAGATTATATACCTTGCGTCGGTATTGATTTTGGCAAACAGGGGAATGGCCGTAAGTGGAACCGGATCATTTGTACCAATGAAAATTTGAACCAGTAGTTCCAGGAGCTCTTCACGCAAGTGTTCATCTTTGACTGTTTCCAAAAAGTGTTTGTCTTCTTCTGTCTGCAAGTGGAACAAGATCCTTGATGGCAGGTTGCTAAGAATAAAGAATTATTTAGGATCTGCACGTTCCATCACTTGCAAAATATGTTCTTTAAAGGGTCATACCAGCGGGTTACACAGTCAATTTCGTATTTGTAAAAGGCAGGGACCAGCCATATTCAAACGAGAATTATTTTTAAATGCAAAATTGTTATTCTGTAAAGAGCAATAGGTCATGAAAAACATAGTATTATTAGTCTAATAATATGGGTAGCTCAGTGATGATGTGCTGATGTAGTCCGAACGTGGTCGAGTTCGATTCCAATATGGTGTATAGCTTTTTGTATAAAATGAAAATTTTGCATCTAAAAATAATTCTCGTTCGAATATACCTGGTCCCCGCCTTTTGCAAATTTTAAATCGCCCGTGTAACGCGCTGGTATGCCCCTTTATAGGACCATTTTTTGCGCGCAGTGTATGACAAAAATTTGTATTGGCGGGGAAAAGTTTTCTTTTATCTCTTACTATACTCTGATGAGTGATGAGTCGTTTCAAACGACGCCAAACAGTAGAGTGAGATATCAATTCAAATTTTTGTCATGCCATTGCGCGCAATAACCAAGATCCCTTAAAGTGTCGTAACTAACCAAAAGAAAAAGTCCATGTAATATCTGAGGAAATAGTGAGCATTGCGATAAAGCTTAGCTTTGACTAAACACCGCACTAGAGGAAGAATACTTAAATGAGGCATAGAAACGAGCCAGAACTCAGCTAACGCTACAATCGCAATGAGGAACAGATTTTCCACTTCATTGAACTCTGTTTGCTTAGATTCAAGGGCATTGATAGATACATTTAGTTCGTCAATCACTGCTTTGCATTGCTTCTCACTAGAAGCCCCAGAAAGTCCTCTTACAACATGAGGTATCAAAAGCGTTGCATAAACCGGCTTAAATATTTTTTATGATTCACGATAGTAATACATCAGCGAAAATTACATAATGACGAGCAGTACGAACAAAATCTTGCAATTCCTGGGGAAAGCTGCGACACACCTACTTCTTTGAAGGAATAGAAGTAACTCATAAGCATCTACTACCACTTCTGAAATCGCATTGCCAGCAGAGCAATCAGCAGTTGGATCCAAAGAAATTCTTTTCACTCTGAACCAATGGACATATATTTAAATAACTCCTACCATCAAATTATAAACCATACAATGCATTTCCACAGTCATCTACCAATGATTTGAAGGCACAGTTGTAGAGAGCCCCAGAAACAATTGGCGGATCAATAGAACTAAATAGTTGAAATATTAAAAACGGGTCTAAAGATAGTCGTCAGCTGCTCTGATAAAAATGCATAAATAATAACCTCGATCGAAAAAGCAAGATGCGAGATATTTGAACAGTAAACTCACTGAGTGTTCCTCTGGAACACAAACTGCAAAGCATCGCTTCTTGAATTCTCTTTATTTCAGAGGACGGATATAGCGAGATCAGTGGCTCAATTTCCGCTCGTAACCACGGATAGAAGAAGTGGAGACGACAAAGAAAACATAATTTCGACTCTAAATACAGAATCTTTAGACAAAAAAAAAGTTGAAGAAAAACACACCGCACAGATCTTGGTCTGAAATACTCCTTCGTATATACTGCCAATATCCTCTGAGCATGATCACATCAAAAACACTGGATGTTAAATCTTGGTCTATCTAAAATATAAAGTTTTCAGTGCCACAACTGAATGAGATCACACGGTTTTTAACTTACCGTATTGTTGAGTATAGGCAGTTTAGAAGAAAAACCAAGGAAATTTGATAGATTTTCCATGGTATTCGTTTCCACAAAGATTCGTGAGTACTATAATTGCTTTTAGTTAAAATAAAAAACAAGCACTACAGAAAAACCTCTCTAGCCAGATCCAGATAAAGATCAGATCCACCACTGTATTGCACTTCCTTGAGGGCATGATCATCTTCATCCAGCGATATAGCACATGAACTGAGAAAATGCCACGTAACTGGATATTGTGTTCGGAAATCAACCAAGGAATCTATTGATGGCAAGGCCAAGAGATGGATACGAGGAAAGAAAAATTCGGTTTCAGCAGTTTTGGAAACAAAATAGAACCATCTGAAAATATCCCAACATGATGTTTGAAACAACTGTCGCAACAAAATCCTGGCTTAAAAGGTAGGCACCATGGAGAATTACGAGATGCAACAGTGATTTTGTTAGTCTGAACTTTTTAACCATTTTTTAGGTTTGGATATTGCTTAAGTCTCGGGCATCCATGGTGACTAAGCTAGAATAGCAAGGGACACATATATACTACCTGTCATAGAGATCTTGAAGATAGAAATCCGAGCTGAAATTAGCAACGAAATTATAGTGGCAACTTACGTTCCCGTTACCATTGAAAAGATCCAATAAGCTGTGAAAAGAGAACTCTGCATATACTGAATATATCATTGGCAATCGCAAATGCCATGTCATCGTTTGGAAGAGCATTCCACTGGAAATTCTTAAAAAGGACCATGATTGCATTCAAAATCACTGGCGGAACTAGAGCTTTTTGCACAGACATGGACCACTGATGAATATATTCTCTCAGAGAAAAGAAGATGTTAGCGCAATGACCCCGTTGAAACAAGTTTTAACAACTCTTCGGCAAAGCTAGTTCTTCGGGTCAGTTCAACCAACCTAAATTTTGAAATGAATACCATTATGAGTACATTTTCTGATGATTTCAATTATTAAATTATGACATTGTTTAAAAACTTCTGATATAAAAAAAATTAAGCTTGCAAAAACTCAATAACCAACATTTTTTGAGGCAGACAGAAAATTCCCGGAAAGTGCGAAATTTGCAGTGGCAGTAGAGGATCCAACAGGTAACGAGCAAAGGGCTGACTGAGCTTCTGCGAGAAGAATCTGCAACACAGGAATGCCGATACTATAGCATACATAGTTTCACAGTGACAATTACCTATCTATTTCAGGAGCATCAAAGCATTTTTCATCCGCAATATTAAACAAGTAGGTCAAGACATCACCATACTGCTGATAACGCACTTCAAGTTTTGGATGAATTCAATGCAGTTCTATAAATGCTAACACTTATAAATGGCAGTAAGTAGTCCGCAAGAAACTACCGCAGAAGGAAAGCCAAGCAAAAGTTCTTTAAAAATCTCCGGACGTATGTTGTGTAAAGCCTCATCACTGAGACAATTTTTCAAAAACACAAACTGATCACGAGATTTCCCTCTAATTCTTGCACTCAAAACTCGAAACAATCCTCCGCTCGAGACATATGACGAGGAAGAGGATATAAGAAGCCAAACCGAATCGCCAGCATCTTTGACTGGGCATTTTCCACCAAAAATTCGCTAAGCTTGAACCATCGCTCATCCACGGCATGGAGCTAAAAAAGGAATGAAAGATACTTAAAATTAGGCACGGAAAATAACCCTCAAACAGTTCAGAACACGCATAATTTCGTGAGCAGCAAGAGACTTAAACAGAGCTTGTTGATCATCACTTAACTCTCTTCTATTAGTTGAGAAAAAGCTCTTTGTACAGCAGCCTGAGATGGCGAAATGTTTTCAGCTGAGTTGTTCAAGGAATGGTCTTCTACTCTCTGCCTAAAGTATATATTGTCGGTAATTAAAATAAAAAAGTTTACAGCAAAAGAAACAAACATCAGGTGTTCGACTACACACATAAGATTAGATGGCGAAAGCTTTTGTCCAAAACGTTGCAAAATACGCAGTAGATCGAAGAAGGAGACATTGTCTGAAATGGTGAGCAAAAGGTCTTCCACTGCTGGACTGCAATTGCCTTCAAAGTTTTCAAGGGTGCCTTTCTGAAAAGTAAACAAATTAGTACCACACATTTCCAAATCTTAGATCTTCAAGGTAACCATACCACAAAATTGTCCGGAATCCTCTGGTTCCAGTGCACCACAAACGCATAAAGAAGTGATAGGCCAGAGTTTGCCGCTCCTTCAACAAACTGCTTAATCTGAAGCGATGCAGAATCCAGAACTCCCTTATTTCAAGCATTTCATATGCACTGGACAGTTTTAAACCCCTCCGGCAAATATATTAGAATCGACGACAAATTGATCCAGCATCTGTAAAGAGTGCTAAAGGGTTTACCGCTCTAGGGACATACCAGCATGTTTCAAAAACTTAAGGGGGGGACCAACAAATTTTTTGCAATCGCTCTGTTTTTCATGGAGTTTACGTCAAATCTAATATTGATGACCTTATACTAGTTTTTAAAATGAGGCAGAAAATTTGAAAAATCTAGATGAGAACGCATGTAAAAATTTGTCGAGAAAAAAAGAACCTCTGGTCTCCGCCTCTTCTCCGTGTAATGCTCTGGTATGCCCTTTTAACTGTGTAGGTACAAAGCTACCATTTGAGTCTCCCGCATACTGCCAGTGGTAGAGCATTCACATATTTTCAACTTTTCTAGCATAATAGTAGATATCCTCCACAATTGAAATTTCTTCTCCACTATAATAGAAATACTTATAATAAGAAAAAATGCGAGCATGCTACCTTCAGTAGATTCTAGACGCAAGATTGTTTCTATAGATTTGGCACAGACAATTACTAGGCTATCGATTACTTGAATTGGGGATTCCGTTTCGCGTTTTGTTGACAGATTATTTTTTGAAGAAGGCAATGATCGTCTAGAACAATAGAACTCCGCAAGCAAATCAGCATACTCTAGCTCTTAAAAAGGGTATATAAACAATAGAAATAAGGAGAAATAAAATTTAGCGCTAGCAGCCAATTAAACAGCCCCCTCCCACCATTTAGAGCATTAAGTTCAGGCCAAGATTTAGGCTAGGCAATACCGTATTACTCTAATAAGCGCCCCTGCTCTAATAAACGTCCCCCCCCCTCCCACTAAATTTTGACTAAGATTTCAGAGTTAAGACCATTTTCGATTGACAATTTCAAAATCTTCAGAAGTTTGAAAAATAAACGCCCCGGTGCGCCTATTAAAAGAAATACGGTAAGTGACAAATGTCTTACGCAGTTTTTCCAAGGTCTGGGACACATATTTGGTACCCTGAATTTTTGGTTTGAAAGAATAATTTATAGGGGAGGGCTATTCGCTACTATGGTCGAAAATTAAACCTGATTTGCAATCGATATCATTGTCGTTAAGCTTGCGCACACTGCTTGGATATAAGACACTAGTGAAACGAGAAGTTCAGACAAGTCAAGCGTTAGGTGAGATTCAGAGCAACTTAACAGGAAGAGATCAGTTGACTTCGGAAGCACCATTCCTTTCCCATATCATCTATTTTCAGATCAGATATTCGAAATAGAAAGAATTCGTCGAAATCATAACTAGCTACTAAGAATTGGACAAGTTGCAGAGTTCCTGATTGGAAGATATGCAGTCGAGAAATGTTGTTAACAACCACTTCAAATGTATATTTCTTGCGCAGAGCACTCGATTCATCAACTAAAATACGTACATAATCTACAGGGTGGTCCAAGAAATTCCCTGGATTTGAAATGGTCATAACTTTTTTTCTAGGGCGTTTTTCGAATTTCTGTAAACGCCAAATGTTTATCTTGACGGGATTTTGTTATTCGGAAAAAAAAATTTTCGAAAATATTGACTTTTTTGCCTTGGTCCCCCCTATGGTCCAAAAAGATGACAAGATTGATTATTTTGGACCATAGGGGGACAAGGCAAAAAAGTCAAAATTTTCGAAATATTTTTTCCAAAAAACAAAAATCCCCGTCAAGGTAAACATTTTGGCGTTTACTAGTGATGGAAATATTCAAATTTCGGGACTACGGGACGGGACTTTTAGAAAAAAAATTTCGGGACCGGGACCGGACTTTTCAAAATTTCACCGGGACCAGAAAAAAGTCCGTTTCGGGACTGTAAAAAGATAACCTTTAAAAATTTGTAAATACTCTTTATTTTCTCAAATTTTGCGGCTTCTCGATTTCGAGGACAGGAAATATAGAAGATATGCATGGAAACAATGGGAAAAAGTTTCTGATCAAAAATTTCAAAAATTGATTTTTAATTTTTCCGGAATTTTTCTGGGCCATCCGGTATATTAGAGGTATGCACGGGATTTGGATCGCTCTCGAATCGGAACCGCATTCGAGGATTTGATGTTGAATCCCGATCTCGAATCCCTCCCCATCGATTTTGAAAATCTCGATCCCGAAAATTGCCAACCCCAATGAGCATTTTTAAAATAATTTTTGGCCAGATAATTTTTGTTTTTACATAATTTTGTGGGTTTTCGTGGTAATCCCGATCCGAATTCTTTTAAGGCCTCAATCCTGATCCCGAAATCCCTCTCGGGCGAAATGCACACCTCTACTATATATGTCAGCATAGAGCGAATACTTTACATCGCTGTTTTTGTATTTCTAGTCCAACGAGCTCTACTGATCTCGTTTTATGTTTATAGTTAAGCGCTCAAAAATTTTAAATTGATCTCCAGTTTTTCGGATTTTGGGTGTCTGAAAATTGAACGGCCGGCTGCATAATTAAATCAATAATAATATAAATTGATTAAATCGAAGTTTACTTAGAACTAAGTGAAACAGTTCCACTCTTGAACCATTTGTAAAGAGTTTACTTTAAACCCTCTTTTTTAGTTCGATAAAGAAACAAACTCAGGCACAAACAAGAGTGTAATAATCATATGAGATCTAAAAACGACAAAAATAGACAGGAAAAAAACAAAACCGCAAAAATTCTGTTGTAGGAAAATTAAATAAAGTCCCGAATTTTTTCAAATTTTCGGGACCGGGACTTTTGTTTCAAAATTTCGGGACCACCGGACGGGACTTTTGCGCTGGAATTTTCTTCGGCGGGACGGGACTTTCGGGACCGTCCCGTCCCGCTTCATCACTAGCGTTTCAGAAATTTCGAAAAAACGCCCTAGAAAAAAAGTTATGACCATTTCAAATCCAGCGAATTTCTTGCGACCACCCTGTATTATAATAAAAAGGGCTAAATTCTGGTATACCCCAGCACTCAATTCGGGTATACCCCCAGCACTCAATTCGGGTTATACCCCAGCACTCAATTCTGGTATATCCCAACACTTTACCTCACAATTGAAGCTGAGGATGTTAGCTACACATGGTTGTAACAATTTCTTAATTTAGTTCACAAAAATGCACATCTTTTAATTAAATAGAATTGAATCATTTTTGAGCGTTCAATTTTCACTCGAAAAGATTCAATTCAATTTAATTAAAAGGTATACATTTTTGTGACTAAACCAAGAAATTTTTACACCATCGTGTAGCTAACATCCTCAGCTTTTCAATTGTGGGTAAAGTGTTGGTATACCAGAATTGAGTGCTGGGGTATACCAGAATTGAGTGCTGGGGG